>JAGFPH010005625.1:48292-69621 GCA_018207615.1 Philaenus spumarius
CCTGTACAGTAACACAGTAGACCTACTGCCTATGTAAAGGACTACTTAGCCACAACCTTATCAATTTCTAAAGGTACGTTTACACATGTACACATGTATGGGATCTTGTGTGATATACTTGTTGAAATAGCAAATCCAGAAACATTTGCCAACTCAAAATCTTACACATTTTTTATGAGCTTCAACATTTCCTCATACATTTTGAGCGAACAAAATTTTGTTTAAACATTGACTTGTGTGAGGTGATTATTGAAGGTTTTCCCAACCAGCTGATTTATATCAATATTTTTTGTAGGTTAGGTTTCATTGTGTTGTGTATAAATACGTTAATATTACATTTTAATCTTTTCAACTTAATTGTTACTTTGTTTTGGAGTCGGGAAACATCACTGCACCAATTGAAAAAATGAAGGCTTCTAATATATGGGCTGTTAAATCCAATGTTCAAATCAACTTGTGTGCAAGTGTAAATGCCCTAATGTGATTCAACACGTATAGTGATTTATGTACTCAAACTTCACACTCGTTTCTCAAACAATTATTTCACACAAGTTCTCATATATGTGTACATGTGTAAACGTACCTTTACAGCCTTGAATTATGATTATCAAATATTTCGCAATGTCATCCCTTCAACAAAGAGTCATCTGATTCAGTTAGTTCTTGTACTCAGAGTAGGTATTTGAGGTTATGTCCGTTGAGTTTATTTTGTAACCAAATTAGTATTATAATTGTTTTATTGTACAAAGTTCTGTGTTTAATCGCAATCGGTTTAACGCATGATCTGTAGTGTTTTACTGGTTTGGTAAAACGAATATTTTACAGAACTACCGTCAAATTACACGTAAGTTGACCTTTTTAGTTTTTATGTAACTAGTTTAACTAAACATAATTTGGATTACGATTTTGTCTTATTCGATTACGCGATATACGTTACAATTATTTACAAAAGCTACTTCAGACATAACCTATATAAAGTAAACATAAGGTGCATATTAGTATAACTCCTATTAGACTTTTCAAAATAAACCTAAGGTGAAATACGCTTGTAGGCCATACGTTCAACCACTGTAGTCTGCGACAGAATATTTCTATTTCAATTACCTACGGATTCCCTCCAATAGCCGTTTTAATCATACCGTGTTTGAGCGATTTATTAAATTGGTTTAAAAATATCCCGATAGGAGTAAGTTTACTACACGCCTTCCTCTTGATATCACATTAGTATTTATATTTATAATTTATAGTCTCCCGTACAGTGAAAATGAAGGTTTAGCTGTTTTGTTACATGTCTCCTGATATACGAAACTAAACATGTTGTTTTTTGTGATCAAAATTTACAACTACAGTGACTCTAAGTTGTTCCAGTAAACATGTTTTGATAGGAAAGTGTAGAGTTGTGATATTTTACAAAAAGTAATATTTTTTATAATTTAGGATTTAATTTGTTTTTTCAAGAGCTTTTAATCAAAAGGTCTCTTCCATTTCACATTAAGCATATACAGTAATGTGTAACACATTAAAATCATGAATCTGAATGTTCTGGTATTTTATAGGAAGTTGTGTCCTAACAAAAAAAAAAAAAAAAAAAAAAAAAAAAAAACACTTATAAATTACGACATACTTATCAGATTCACAAGAAATTACATAAAATTGTTTGTAGAATATGGATATTATAAAATCTAAAAAACTTAAAATCTATTTTCTTGGATATATATTATGGATTTAGCACTTTTAACTTACAAAGTACCTGGGCGACTTAATTGTGTTTTTTTTTTATAGGAAAATGTATGTAAATACAAATCAGGTAAGTACTGTTTTGTAGGCCTACTCATAACTCGCGAAATATTAGCACGGGTCAGCTGATTTCAAGCTTAAAACAATTCTAACCTTTAAGACAAAAAAAAAAAAAAAATAAAGAAAAAAAAAATTTATAGGAGACAGCTGATGGAAATATTATAGGAAACAGCTGATGTTTGTCATATGTATCCTATTGATTTTAAATTACATAACCCCAATGTTAAAAATTTTCAATTTTCAAATGAGTTTTTCAGAAAAATACGAGTTTTCCTGAGGTAGTGGTTTTCACCAATCGATTTTTTAGTCCCAAAAGCCTCTAATCCCAAAGTTTCAGCAAAATCCTTCCGCTGGATCTCGAGATTGCTCGTACAAACACACAAACAAACCAACAAACAAACAAACAAACAGACATTGCTCGTATTAGAGTATAGGATATAAACGGCTTAAAATAGTTTTTAAAAAACAAGAAAAACTAGGTAAATAACTAACTTCTTCAAGGTATCGTTAAAAGGGTTTATTGGCAGAAACACCTCAAGTAATTTGTTTCTATTTTAAAGAGATAATTTTGTACATATTTAAAAAACACTATTAAAAATGTTCAAACCTCGGATAGTTTCAGGGGAAAAAATATTGCAACAAAAAATTTCTTTTAGGAGCAGTAAAGTTTATTTAGCTTTCCGAAAGTTTGAAAATTGTCAGTTAAGGGGTTTCTGAAATAAAAGATTAAATTATTAAGTTCCTTTACATTATTCGGCCCCAGTTATATGATTTAAGGCAAAAGGAGCGTACATGATTCTCGAACAGCTTTGATCTGTGAATTGGATATTAAAGTATTTGCCGCCTTATGAATTCTCCGTGCTTGTATTGCCCGTCGTCAGTATAATTACTTCTGAAAAATAGTTGGATAATATACAAAGTCTGTATACAAGGAAGGGTTTTAATTTGTTTAAGGACTTTTTTTCAAAACTGCCTTGATTTCGAAATGCTAATTATTAATATAATTAGTATTTAAATACGAATATATTAAACATTGTACCTAACCCACCACTATTGCAGATTTAAATAAATTTATATATTTAATATAAATTAATTACCTTAATTTGTCACCGTCCAAACAATCCTTATTAATACTTTGGTAATTAGTAACTTTGATAAGTTTTAATATTGTGTATTGTATGCATTGAAAAGTAATATTTTTACGCTTGGAATGTGAAAAATGAATTGCTACAAACATTTTGTGATGATGTGATAATTTGAAGATAATGGCTTAGTCTAATCGAAACAGGTAGTTAATCAAAGTATTAATAAGGATTGTCTGGATGGTGAAAAAATAAGGTAAACTTATCCGAACTGAATTACACGAAATATGTAATATGACAAAGATGCTAGGTTTCCTGGAATGTCTGAAACCATTTCCTTTTCATTGTTAATTCTCTCAACTAGACAATTGTTTTAAAATAAAAATCCTCTAATCCTAATCGGTTTGGTTGTAATTAATTTGGATGTTTTGTGTTTGAAATAATTTCTTTAAAAGTCTTAAAGAATGAATTTTAAATTTATTTAATTGTTTACCATAGAATATTGATAAGTATGCCTTTCTTACGATTAAAAATATCTTTCAATATTTCACTTACATTTTTTTCAAATAATAATAAAGTATTTTTTTAAACTCCAAAACCCTAAAACATTTTCAATTCAAAAGAGAAAAAATGATGCTAGTAACTCCTTTTGCAAAACTATTAATAACATACAATTGTATTTTTCTTATTTTATTTTTACTATCTCATATAAAACCAACAAAGTGTGCTTTGTCACAAATGAAAGCAATTTGTGCCCCGTCCGAAGTGACATTTCTGGCTACAGTAAAATTACAACTATTATTATCAATTACTTTTAAACCGAGTATACGTCTGAACGTACATACATACGTACACGTACGTAAGTGAGCTTCGTATAGCAGCTAATTTTACCCATCATATGTAAAATACTTAAACAAAACCAAACTTAACTGTGGGATTATGTTTACAACTTCATCATTATAATTTCTTGTAAAGTTGTTATTTAAAAAAAATTTATTTGAGTTATAGAATACGTTATAATAAATTATAAGATTTGCTTTGAGGTTTTATAAACTCTATACTAAATACAACATTTTATTATTAATATTATTATTTGATTACACAACTTTAATGAAGATACCTATTCGTTTAGTTTCAGAAACATTCGTACATCTTCGTATAACATATTCGATTATTAATTTCTACACTATAATAATATTAATAACTTATAGATCATTTAATTTGTCAATATAAAATAAAAAACAATTAAAAGATAATATTTTTATCTTTCTTTAAATAATTATATAATAACGTATATAAATTTTAACAAATAGGCCTTCAGTTTTATAATGCTTAAAATGTTATACATTTACCGATTTAAATTCCCCGTCTGCATAGTTAAGTAGCCCTAAATAGAGTATGTTGTTTTTAAACAGTATTTCCAGTTATTTCTTGGCAAATAATAGTTCTGTTATTGTTTTTACTTAGGAAAAATATTTAAAAATTCTATTCTAAAATTGTGAGTTCTATAAATAGGTGCAAATGTTTTTTAAATTATTCCAACTTTACATACAAAACATTATAGGCCTATGATGAGTGGATTGTCATATGTAAACTACACATTGAGTAAATATTCTACAGACGTTATACACCGGTTGTTTAAATCTACTGGATTAGGAACACGGCGTGCTTCGAATGCCATCCGCCATACTTTCAGCTTGTGATATAATTTAACATAGTGTATATTTTAGGTGAATTGTTTCCTTACATGTGAAGTGGTAATATGTGGGCAGGTAATATGACAACACACACACACACGCTCACACAATACAAACTAAACATTTACAACAATACAGTACATTTACAAACAGCTTTCTTTGTCTGCGATGTATAGCCTATTATTTGGCAAACAACCAAAAGGTGTTGAATATGTTAAACAGGGTGTTGAAAAATAGACTCTCTGAATTATTTTTAAACGAATAAAGGTACATGTTTTAAAATTTAGAGATATTGGTGAAATTCGTGTTGAAATCCTATTATTTACACAATTTTGTGTCAAGGTTGGTTAACATTAGACCACATGGGAGAACGGTACAAACGAGGAGTCACTCAAATATCTTAACTAGAAGGATGTGCTGAGGGATACCTGGTTTTAATTAAAGGTAAACGCAGAGAAAATGCAATAATCCTAAAAAATTATCTTTTTACCAATCATGGTGGCCGTATAACATTTGTAATCATATCATTCTCACTAAAGTAAAAAATAAGAAGCCTCTAAGTTCAAATTATTATTAAAACAACAAAACACGTACTTTTCTGATAATACCCACCCATATGATATTATTATTTTTTGGATATGAATGCAATTCCAGTACTCAATAAGGAGGTTCCCTGTCTAAAAAACGGTAGTTGGTGGTTCACTAACCCGTTTATGAATGTAATTTCATTTGAAAACAATATATTTTAAACGCAATTCTTCTGTTCGTCACATATAGCCATCCTTTGTTTACATAACTCAACTCTTCTATCACAGCCATCGTCATTTAGTTTTTGTATGAGTAGATGCATTTTCCAGGTTTGACAGTGATATTAAAAATAATATCTTTTATAGGTGAATAGTGAGTGTCGTGTGTTCTTCTGCTTCTTTCCGAAACGATCAGTATGGGTTATCAATGAAAAACTGCAGACGTTTAAATTAGCGTTCTTTATCCGTAACAGTTTTTGATTTTCTAATTCTTGGTGGATATATACTCCCCATGATAATTCAAAAACGCTTAACATTTGCGACCCACTTCCTTTTTGTGGGTTTCCTTTAAAAGCAAAGTGATATTAAAAGTTACAAGTTTCGCTGTTCGGCCTAACCTGATCCGCCCATCGTTACAACGGGACTCTCACAAACGAACTAAGCGACATAGTGCGTAGCAAGCTTCAACCAACTGACTCAAATATAAGCTAGATGCATTCTAAACAGAAAATATTTTGAATTCACAACTACTAGTGCAAAGGTTTAAGTACAAATAAGTATTTAAAATAAACTCTATTAAACTAATTGCTATTCCAAAATCAGTTAGGGAATTACAGGAAAAATACTGCTGTTAAAAAAAAGAAAGATCATATAGGTAAAATTAATATTGCGGTGGCAAATTTAATTTCTCAATGATTGTTCAAATAAGTATTTATAACAGCTAGTCTTTGCTGTTGTATATACAGTTAAAAATTTTACAGTTTAAAATTATATTATGTAAATTTATAGCCCATTAGGCTACGGTTTCATTTGAAAACTTTAAAACTTTTGAACTTTGATCAACTAACAGTTCATTCTAGATAAATACATACTTTTGAGGTTCTGATTGGAGCATTTTTTCGGATAACAAATAACTTCAAATTAGGTTCTACTCACCATATACTTCCATTTAGGATATTTGATTGACTCCTAGTGGGGTGTTCCAAAATATGGGCCAATATGTAAGATTTTAACACCAATATGACCTCTGAAATTTCAAACATCGACAATATTATGTGATTATTTAAGATTTTAACAACTGAAATTTTAAACTTAAGTTTAATGAGTTGAACTTTCTCCTAAAGTCTTCTTTGAACTATTTTTAATTTGTGCTGTTACAATATTGCTATAGTGTAAATATTTTAGTTCATGCCTCACTGAATAGATTGAAATTGTCGTTAAAATACATTTCAGTAAATAAACTTATTCATTGTAAGATTCGTTGTCCAAGTTGTATTATTTGAAGTATATCTTCTAACATATTATTTTATCCATAGTATAAGTCAATATATTAACTTAAATTCGATTCAATATTTATTTCTTCGATATTACTCGAAGACTTATGTCAAAGTGGGCAACAGACAAATTGTGAATTACTTATACATTTTACGTAAGGTCTCAAAACGTATTTATTTGCAAATTTGAAAAATTAATTGATGTAATTATGATAAGATCCAAAATATTTTGAAATCGGTGCTTTAGTTTTGAGTTATAACTTATGCTTGAGTTACTAAAATTTGTATGCTACTACAATGTAATACTTAATACTGTAAGTAATATGAATTCTAGCCTGACGGATGAGATAATACGGCGTAAAATTTATATTTTTAAGAACAAATAAAAATTTTACTGTATTTCAGGAATCCTGGGTAGATACCAGGTTGATCTAACCAGGAATAAATTTTTTTTTACAAATCAAAATATGCTAAACATATTTTAACTTCAATCATTTTATAGTTTGGGTTTCATGTTATTCCAACTTATTCTATGAATACGCAATTGAGATATTGATTGAGAAGTGAACAAACAAAAAGGCCTCAGTTTAAAAATAGTTACTTTGTAATAATGTAATTATGAACTCTCTTTGATACAAGAACAATGATTAAAAATATCGATACAGAGTTCTGTAAAACCCTGTTTGTTGTGCCATTTGATTACGCATTACACGTAAACACTATTAAATTAATTTAATATTATTGCAACATAACTCTTTTTTTAGTCAAAATAATAACAAAAAGGCAAGCTGAAAGCAGGTTAAAATAATGATGAAGTATATTAAGATATAAGTAAGATAGTATGTTTTTTTATAGCTAAGCTGTGCAGAATTACGTACAGTATTAACACAAATGATTGTTAATGCAGTATCATCTTACATTAACAATCAATCTTTACCCTGAGATTTAACAATAAGTAAATAATGCAAATAGTTTATTCTACTACTGTATTTAGTATTGGTGATATTTAATTAAGTTTGTAACTCAACATTACATTAAGATTCTAATGATACTTTTAATAATGCGTTAATATTGTCTTCTGTGTGACTTAGATAATTTGATGTGATCTTAAACTTGAAAATAATTATATTATAAACTAGGTGTTTCAAAAATACTTTGCCAAAAAGCAGCTGATTTTATGCACCAAAACAATGAGATAGGTTTAAACACGCATTGGTATTAAAACACTTCTTTTAATTATATACATATAATTATACCGGGTGTCCCACGAAGAGGTCCCTATTTTTGAATTGATATGACAGACGTATAGAGCGCGCTACAGACTTGAAATTCTACAGTCGTGACTAACACATATGTAAAAGAAATACCCCTGAGTATCAGTTAATTCTGACTGATCCAAACAAAATGGCAGAAAAACAAAAAAACAACAAAATCAGCAATCGTATTTTAAGTGTAAACCTACTTTTATTTAGAATATGAACAGCTACAGCTGTTTAGACTATTTTAAATCTATCAGCTGACTGCGTGTATCCACAACAATGAACATATTTTTTAATAAAAATTGGCATTTGTTATTAAGTTGCATTGTAAAGTGTCTTATGTACCACGCCGTTTTCAACTGAGCAAAAAGTGAAATGTTGTTCCTGGGCTATTGCCTTTGAAAATGATTATGAAGCAATAAGGTATTTTAGGGAAAGGTACCCAGGTGTAGTTCCACCGTCAAGGAAATCTATTCGTAAGTGGAAGACTATTCTACTAGAAACGGGGTCAATACAAAAAAAATACCATAGATCCTCCAACATAGAAAATGAAGAAATCGTATGTGCTGCTTTCATGGAATCTCCAAATACGCCTAAATCAGTAAGAAAGGTGGAATCTGCTACAGGGATACCGAAGTCATCTGTCCAAATGTATACCAAAAAGAACAAAATCAAACATTATAAAACTCATTTAGTTCACGGACTGCTTGAAGATGATCCTGACAGACGATTGGAATTTTGTTCGAAAATAATTGAAAAGACCGACGTAGATAGCAAATGGCATGAAGGAATCGTGTTTTCAGATGAAGCGACATTTTATCGAACAGGAACTGTAAACAGGCATAATTGTCATTAATATAACACAAAAAATCCACATATCTTACAAGAAGAGAAATTAAAATCAACAGGTATAACAGTTTGGGCTGCTGTTACCAAGGATGGTGTTTTGTCGTATGACATATCCCGACAAACAATGACTGGAGAATAATGGTATGCATCAGTTTTAAGCAATCACATAGTTCCTCATCTTTCTCAGCCTGAGATGAAAGACGTTTTTTTTCCAACAGGATGGAGCTCCTTCGCATTATGCTAATGTGGCCAAAGCAGTTTTGGACCAAAATCTTCCCAACCGTTGAATACGTCCTGGCAGCAGCTTCATGGACTGGCCCCCAAGGTCTCCAGACTTGACTGTTTGTGGCTTTTTTCTGTGGGGCTTTTTGAAGGAGAAGGTTTATTGTCATAACATTGCGACAGATGATGAACTAATGAGGTTGATCGAAGAGGAACTGTTGTTGATACCTCGAGAGTTGTTCAGCAAAGCGTATGACTGTTTTCTATTTCGTTGTCATCAGTGCATTGCGATCGATGGATATCAGTTTGAATAAGGTTTATGGATCAAATAGATTTAATTTATTTATGAGTTACTTATATCTTTAATTAACTAACGTTGTTTAGTGCTTAGTAACATCGTTAAAATTCAATAATTATGTTGTAACACTTAAGCAAATAAAACTATTTTAACGAAAAGGTACCATTTCTTTGATATCCCGCCATTTTGTCCTAATGTGTCAGAATTAACTGATACTCAAGTGTATTTCTTTTACATATGTGTATGTTAGGACTGTTGAGTTTCAGGTTTGTAGAGTGTTCGGTGCATCTAATATATTAATTCAAAAATGGGGACCTCTTCGTGGGACACCCTATATAATAAAAATATACGGGTCTACACCCTTGCGCGCTTCGCTAAGCAACTGCGGCGGTTAATCGCGTAGAAGCAATTAGAAACAATTACAGTATTGTACAGTCTAATATTTTTACGATTTTCAAATTACATTTCTAAAATTTGTGTCTCATTTCTAATATTTTTTAAAAGGTCTATTGAACTGGTTTGGGTTAGAGTACAGGAGTACGGTATCCTAGATCCTTATGCGTGCTCCGTAAGTCCAGGTTTTGTGCGAATGACACGATTTTTATATTATCCAACCTAAAAGCGCTGTAGGCTGTTAAACAAATTTAACCGATTACATACTGGCCAAGAAAGTTGATATGGCAGTAAATGTAAATGTTAGTTTAGGCCTAACTAAAATTGTGATAAGGTTTTGATTTTAATCAGCTGTTTTATATATAATATGTAACGACGAATGTTTGAATTATATACGGTAAGCATTTTTGGTTTTTCTGTTTTGTGTTTGCTTTTATTTTCTTAACCTAATCTAAAAAAAAATATTGGGCGTAAAGAAATAATAGGATTCTTAATTTGCTATGGTATTGCATCTAAATGCATGCTACAAACTAGACGTGTTAATAAGCTTTTGATCCGAACCAGCTGTTTTATCTGTTTGGGAGTAAACCCACGAACTTTAAACTTTTTCACGCTTTAAAATCAAATTTTATAAAATTATTTCTGAGCATTCATATTTTTATTATAAGTAGTTTTTGGTCTACGTTCATTCTATGTCAGTCATTCAGTCACAAAGCATCTTGTACATATAGATTAATTAACTTCAAAAATACAGAAGTTTTTCCTGTAAAATAAATAAATAACGGTGGAACATACTAAACATGTATTTTAGAAGGAAGTGTATCACCACGTCACTCAGTACAAATAGTATACAGAAGCTTAAATGTTTATATGTGTATAATTATATTTATTGTGAACCCGGGAATAGTCACAGACGTCAGCTTAGATCGGTATTACATCCTCAGTGTGTGAACGGTACGCAGGGCAAACCTCCAGGGTAATTACATAGATCTAAGGAAGGGTTAATTGGATTACATCTAGATAAGACGTAGCATTAGTCCCCTTTGTAGTCCTACAGTGGGTTAGTGTGTTCTAAAGTGGGTGTAATAACATCAGTTCTGTACCATTTGTAATATTTAGGAAGTGAAATAATCAGTATGAAATCGATAAGGTTATAAGTCAGTGTACCATTGAATATTTAACTTTATTTATCAAAACTTTGCTGTAATTTTTAAAGTTTCAAATAAGATTTTTAAATCCCATAAAAAGAAGGTTTATGTAGAGTTATTTGCCGGAAATTTATGAAACGCCAATGGTAGAATATATAATAATAGACAAACCTTTTATTGTTTTGGTCGAAGTGAAGCATACATCCTCTAAGAGCAAATAATTCTCAAATTTTCATATAAAACTAGGCAAAAACCAGTAACTTCATTTGTATTAAAGAAAACTTTAAGGACTATGGATACATTCACGGTTGTTATGAGACAACTTTCGCGTCTATTTTTTGTTCTAAGATTGTTGTCTTTTGTTGATTTAACTGTATAGGTTTAATAGATGGTTGTGAAAAATATTACGAAAGAGGTTCTTCAATAAAAGCTGGTGTAACTTGTTTAATTGTTGTGTAAAAAACAGTTTTTATAATGTAAAAATATTTACGTAAAAAATAATACAAAAAACTAAAGTATACAAATTATATTGGATGTAAATACAAATTCAGGTAAATCTATAAGTAAAATGAAACAGAAAAACAAATATGTTTGTAAAGAAGTACATATCAAAGTTAAAGTTTGACTGTGATTTATTGTTATAAATTTTATTAGGTTATTCTTGTTCTTTAATTTCAATTCTGTTTATTGTGTTATCTTATAAACATTTTTTGGTACACGTCAAAGTAAATTTTAATAATTAAGTATAAAGACAATTTAATTTGAATTTAATAATATTGCAAGTAACAGTTCATAAAAATAGTTTAAGATATAGGGGTTTTTGCAATTATGTGGAAATAATAATATGTAACCTGTTAGCTTTAGTTGTTTTTAATATTGATAGTGGTTATTATTGTATATATCTAACTGATCTATATTATGTCATCCTCTTTATCCGCTTTGTTGTTTTTGTTTTGTGTTATAAATGTGGAATTTTAATGAAATTTAATTCAATTAATGTTTTTTGATTCTCAAAATTGCAATGCTGTTGTGCTGAGATTATATTCTATGTAAAGTCGTCAACTGAAAAATTACGTGAAAATTAATTGTGCCTTCAATTTAGAGTATATCTTATCTTCTAAAGCGAGAGATAATTGTTTGTCTGCTAAATGGATCTGGAATCTCCGTCTAAGGATTTTCGATTTTATATTAGGCTTTTGGCCACGAGAAATCGATTGGAAATGGTCACCAGTCTGGGAAAATTCGTTTTCTACGTCTTTTTATTAAATTAAAAAGTGAAATTTGTCCATTTTAAACAATACAAAGCACAACTGATGCAAATGTTTTCAATGCCATTACAATAATCATCTGCTTTCTTTTAAACTGTATATTTTATTAGAGGTAAGCCTAATGTTGTATCTATTTATAGTTACCATGGCAACGAATACATAATAAACATACCCTTTATTTAGTTGTTTAATGTTATAGGCTTAAACCTAAACGATGTTCACGGAAATTTGCAATAATAGTAGTTATTGACGTGAGCGAACTAGGCCCTAGGAATAAATCGATATTGAAATAATACTTTAATTTAGGCCTGACTTATTTCTGAGGCATAGCGTTGAGATTGTGGTTAATCCTTTAAACTGTATTTTTATTACAGGTAAGCCTAATGTTGTATATACCCTTTATTTAATTGTTTAATGTTATAGGCCTAACCTCAAAACTCAATAATCCAATATTTATTATTGAAATCGTAGCCCTGCTTATAATCGAGCTTTAGCTCGGTCTCCAGGTACTTATTTTAATAGAAGAGCATTGACTTTAAATTCGTGGGAGAAATATTGAAATTTAAAAATAACCTAACAAAATAGTTTAAAGAAATTATTGTTATACATTTAAAATTCAGAGCTTAGCTCGTGGGTTTTTACTGTTGGTGCAGTAATCAGCTGTTTACAAAGTCACCTGTAGACTGGTCCTTCTCATTGCCGTTTGGTTTACAGATGATTTATTGCTTTAAAATTATTTATAACTTAATTTTATGACAAGGGTTTTGATCAGGACTAAGTCCTATTTGTTGTACATGTTTAATCATCATTATAACTTCTTTTTGATAATAATTTGAAGAAGGTTTTGATAAGAATTATTATTTATTTAAAACATTTATATTTTATTCTCCTTAGCCAAATTATATATAATATTCCAAAAGGACGAAGTGGGTGTTTAAAAACTAGCAAAATAAATTTGTTTAGTGCTTATGTTCATAAAATATCTCTTAATCAAGTATTTGTCTTTTTAAAAACAGTTAAAATATATTGGTCTTTGTTGAACTGTTCAATTGATAAACTGTTCAGTTTTAAACTGAAAACAAATCAAATATGATTGAATAAACAATTTTGTAATCAAAAAAGACAAGCGTATTATTTATTTGTGTTGACATTTCTTTTCTAGGCAAACCTTGTATAAACAAACACTGAAGTATGGTCATTGGCTTTCACAATATATTTTGCAATTGATAATACCATATTATAACGAGTTGCATTTTATTACTTGATTACTTTATGCCAGACTACTAATTGCGAATAGTAGAATGAATGACGGATATAGGCAACGCTAGTGGATTGGTTCGAACTGAAAAATCTAGCTTATCTCGTGTTTGGATAAACCAAGCTTCTCCGTCTGTTAAACTAAATGAAACAAACATGGCTGTGATATTGACATTAATACTCAATAAAACTTTAATAAAATTTTAATTTTTAAGAAATACTAAAAATATTTTGTTTTTGTTAGCATTAATTTCTTAATTTATTAAAATTTATTCAAGTAATTTCAAAATAATGAGCACCTTGATCATTCCGAACACGATTAAGTCCAATCAAAACACAGATTATGCCAGTAATAGTTTTCTTAATAAAACTCAGTAGTACTAATGTTCTAGCTAATTTAGCCAAGTTTAACGTATACACTGTCTTATTTGAAACTTTAAACAATTACTAAATTTAGCTTGCACTAACATTTATAATATTTTTATATTTTGTTTATAACAAAGATTTTAAATCAACCCCGACTCGCAAGTAATTCTATATAGTTTCCCATACTTTATATGTTATACAAGTCCCGACCTCGAGAGATAAAGTCTGATTAAAATATCTTTTACGATGTATAGTTACTGTTCATAGCTTGGTCGTATTTATTTTTTCAGCGGAATAGTCTACTACAGAATGAATGCTGGATATACATACGTATTCAAAGTTCTCCTTACGTTACAATATTTAATCTTCTAGGTTCTTGTGTTTTACTGGTTATTCCAAAAACAATATGTAACTTATACTGTTTTACTTTTTATAATAATAAAATGTCTCTTTATTTCGGTAAAAACGGAATCGATTAGTTTTATTTACACAAGAAGAATTAAATTGCTCTGAATAAAACCATTATTACTCTGCCATAAAATAATTTAATTACTTTCATCTAATTTAAAATATTAACTCACTTCCTTTCGATTTACTTACTTTAAAACCATAAAACAAAATATATCCCTGCATATCAGTGCACACTAAGTAGCAGCTCTGTAAGAATTAAAACTACCAGGAATGGTTTTTTAGCATTATATAAATACAATTCTAGATTATTTAAACAATATTATATCACTAGTAGAGTTGATAGACGTTTGTAGTATGTAGAAGACCGCAGCTAATTGTTCAGTGCCACAAGATGTCATGCACAGACACATCCTTTACTTCCAAACCCGCGCAACTGCGGTACTGCGGTAGTAATGGTTGCGTCAAACAAGCCAATCGTGTGTCAGCAAGTACAAGCTACTTCATTACACAACTACATAGACAACTCACAACTTTAGTAATGCTAGCAATGAAAACAATGCAATTAATATACCTTAACTATTATTACATTGGTATTGTACATTAGCATAATATAGTTTTATATTTATGTATATATTGTAATTGAATACGAACGTTATAAATAATTTTTGACTAACCAAACCCTATGGTAAGTCATGTTAGAACACATAATTACATAAATGTATTAAAAAGGAAAAATTTTTATTAGAATATTCAATAAGGGCACTACTAATTCGTAACTATTTTGTATCTTGTTGCAATTGTCTATTTAAATTTACATAACAAAACTGAAAACGTAATGAATAAAGTAACTAAAGTATTAAAGTAGATTGATAATATGTTGTAAAATGAATTAAACGGAAACAATGTTAAATAAAATAACATTTTATAAATTAAAGTAAATTCATGGTTCTAAAAATGATCTATATCTATAAAAGGCAAAGCCCTGGCTCACCGACTCACTCATCACTAATTCTCCAACTTTCCATGTAGGTAGAGAGCTGAAATTTGGCATGTGTATACGGTCAGATGTAAATAGGAAAACTAAAGAAACTTCATTTTGATATTCATATTGGAACGGCCAATCGACCGATCCAATTGGGGTTAATTAATTACATTAATTAAAATAAATTCAAAGTCAATATAACAAAGGATTAAAGCCAAAGGGTGTCAGAAAAGCCCAAAATTAAGATAAAAAAGTAGTTTCCAATGTAAAAATAGTATTTAGTAATAATTTTTAAAATTGTGTTAGTTAAATACGTGCAGACTGTGACGTATGCTTTAGCGACAAAGTCAAGCCAAAACCTTGCAGGATCTAACAGGCATGGACTTGTCCAGTCTTGTCTAAATTTGGTAGAAATGAAATAACATTAAAAGATAGGGGTTTGTAATTTTATAAAAAAAAGTTGTTATTATTAGATTTATGTTAAAAGGAGAGTTAAATAAGCAAGGAGTAATAAAAATAATTTTGTTATGATAATTTGTTAAAAAGTTATAGACAAAAATGTAAGCGTAAACAAATCGATTTTGCAGAATTTGAATAAAATCCAAAAACAAAGTAGAGTCATTTGTAGAGTTAAATAGGGTTAAGAAAATAAAGTAATAAAAAATATAAAGTTATAAAGTTTTATAGCTAAAAAATAAAGTGTAAAGTCATTCTTGGGCATAAAAAGGCTAATAACTCATAAAGTTCAAATGTAATTAAATCATAAAAAATAGCATTTAATAGAGTCAATAATAGGGCATAATCAAGCCAAAGTTCAATATAAATAAATAAATAGTTTTGTAAAAATAAAATAAATTAATAAAATGTTTTATTAATTCAAAATAAATACAAGGGAGATTAATAAAAGGGAAATATTGATAAAATGGGGTATATATATGTGTAATAAATTGTAATGCCATGTGAGATATGAAAAGAGCTTTAAAGGGGGGGGGGAATGAAACGCCGAAAACCAAACGAAGGCAATTAGAGTAACATCAAGCTGAATAACTAGACAACCAAACAAGCTATCAAAAATCCAATACCAGATTAACGCGTTTCAAGACCAACCGAAGAGGATACAAGCAAGAAAAAAATGGAAAATTTCAAATTTACAGGAAATAAATTTCAAAATTTAAGCAAAACTAACGAAGTCTATAACTCAAGAATGAAGAGGAGTAGAAACGCCATTCGAATTCCAGGGAAACCAGAAAACGTCAACCAATCCATAGAAGTCAACAAAATCAAAATCCGACCACGCAAAAAGAAGTTATAGAGTTTGGGTGAAATCAATGCAAAAATTGTCAATCGACAAGTTCATACAGGCACTCAAGGCCCAAGCTGCGAGGGGGAAGTGACGTCATCGGATCTACTACGAAGAGCAAAACAGACCGCACATTGTAATTCAATAAATGAAGATAATAATTAAATTAGGCCTAATCGATGGGAAATAAAGGCACTAAAATTCATCAAATAAATCAGGAAATATATTAAGACGAAAAATATATTTCTAAAGCAAGAAATCAGGATTTCTTGTTACATAGAGGAAGATGCTGGTTTGACAAGCTAAAAGTCGACGATAGAAGCCTGCATCCCCTCCAACATCAGTTTAGCACGAAACGCCAACGAGTAGACATCTGACCAAGCTCCGAGGGTACTTAGAGAAAGTCAAAGGGCGATCAGTTCGGTGTGCGTTACGTTTCTAGCTCCGGCCTAAAGCTAAGTCGGGTCGTGATAATTTCGGGAGAAGAATATCCATATAAACGGCCTATCTTGCCAAAAGATACTACAATCAACTGGGAGAGGACAACTTTAATTAAGTCTAGGAGAAGACAACTGTAAACCGAAGAAACCATTCTGGGGACCAAGGAGAACAACTTTAAATCGCTGGAAATCGACAGAAGGAATTACGCGTCGAACTTCTTGTGTTCTGTAAGTGGCAAACGATCATTGTTACTTATAATTTTAAATAAATCCCTTTTTTACAAAATAATAAATAAATTAAAATAAACTAAATAAATAAATTCAAGTAGATTCTGGATAAATTGAATAAAGTAAACTCGTTTAGTAAATTTCATTACTCACAATGGCAAATCGTCGTATGTAAATAATATAATCATTAATATACAAATTTTAATTAATAAATTAATTAATCACTTTGCTACTTTTCAATATATGTAATTATAAGTTAAAGATTAATAAATTTCATTGTGTTTTTGAAAATAATAATTTGTTGTTTCAAAGTTAATGGCTTTATGTTAATTAATAAATCGTTTTTGTGTTTTCAATAGAAAAATTTTGAATATATAATTTACAAATCCAATCAAATTAATCCTAAAACCATTCAGTGCTCTAGTGTAATTAAGTCAGTAGGTGAGTTATTCACGGATCACTACAAATTTAACTCCAAAGGGAACGATCCCGAAAAAGAGTCTAGAATTGAGCTAGTGTACTACACAAAAGACAAAACAGGTCTAATTAATTTAAAATTTAAAACTTAAGAATAGGAAACAAAAAGTTTTCCTTTTCTTGCCCTCGCCAAACCTCTCAAAATGTTCTCACGGGGTAGTACAACAGAACAACGTCAAATAAGGGCTGGAAACACTTGGGTGTTATTTGATGAGGGAAAGTGTTAAAGTTAACAACAAAAGGTTGTGTTTATTGAATAAATTAAGGGGGTAGGGAGGTTTGCGCGTGGCAAGTGGCGCCCAACGCGTTGGCTCGTGTGACAAATAATATTTTAAAGTTTAAAATAGTTATTTCTCACTGAGACAACGAACGAACAGTTAAAAGTGATCTGAGGGTAGCTGACCTGGTAAATATAAGAGTAATTGTAAGAAGTGTAGCAATAAGAGTGAATAATTTAGAATAAAAAAGATTAGGGAAATTTAACAAATTTTTTTAAATCATAAACAATGGCAACTCCAAGCGGACAGAAAAAAGGGGAATAAGAGGAGATTAAAAAATTTTTAAAAGTAATGTTAGCCAAAGAGAAAGAGCGGGAGGATAGGGAGAAAGAATGCGAAGCTTGGGAGAAAGAACGTGAAGCTAGGGAATTAGTTAAAGAGCAGGAAAGAGTAGCTGAAAAAATAGAACGCGAAGCTAGGGAGAAAGAACGTGAAGCTAGGGAATTAGTTAAAGAGCAGGAAAGAGTAGCTGAAAAAATAGAACGCGAAGCTATTGAGAAAGAACGCGAAGCTAGGGAGAAAGAACGCGAAGCTAGGGAATTAAAACATCGCGATGAAATTTTAGGAGCCGTAGGGGGAATAAGAGAAGAGGTACAGAAAGGGATGGAATTTATTCAGGGCAGAGTAGACCATTGCGAAGTAGAGATCGCAGACTTAAAAGAAGACATTGTACAGATTAAAGAGTTAGGAAGAACAAATAGGGATAGCATAGAAGAGGTAAAAGCTAATGAGAAGAAATTAGAAACGACAGTTAAAGCATTAGAAAAAAGGGTTAGGAGTTCTAGCACAGCCCATGGTGTGGTAGGGGCAGAAAAGCGCGTAGTTTATATCCATGCTAGTAAAGAAGGGGAGCACAAATTCAAGAATTTTGGGGTACACCAAAGGAAAGTCCCATGAAATTTATAACGGATATGGAAGACCTTTTTAATGAGATAGACCCTTTGTTAGAAGGCGAAGAAAAGTTAAAAGTAATCGAGAGATACTTGCGAGGTGCAGTAATAGATTGGTGGTCCATTGTAAAGAGGGATAGCACAAACTATGGGGAATTTAGAGCAAAATTTTTAGATAATTTCTGGGGTTACCATTCACAACAAATTTTGCGCAATCAAATAGAGAATGGGAGATATAATGATCGCGGTTCTATGACAAGAGTAGAATATTTTTGTAAAATGGTAACAAAGGCCCGGTATTTAGAACCTGCTATTCCGGAGAAATTTGTAATAAATCGATTGTTGAGGCATTTTGACCAGAGAATACGGGTAGCTAGCGTAGGAAAGCCAAGCGAAAGTTTTGAAGAGGCTATAGAACTTTTAAGAGCTTTTGAGGCAATAGAGAGGGAAAACAGGCGAGACACTAGAGACGAATATCCGCGAAACCAAGGGAACCTAGACAGGCAACCAACGCGTAATACGGACTCTGGAAACCTTCCTAAACACCCATACCCCAGATCCTATGAGAATCAACCTAGCACAAGCCAAACCCAGTACCCTAAGAAACCTATTCCATCTAATCAAAATCCAAAACCTAGTCCAAAAAACTAACGAAGTTGGTCTCTGGGAATGGAAGATTGGAAGCAAAGGTACAAAATAATTATACGGAATCAGGGACCGCGAGAATAAATAATAAAAGGAGCCATTTACAATTTAAATTGCAGAATATTTCATTGAATATTCGGGAAGAGTTATTAGAAGAGCCAAATAACACCTATTTACCAAAAGATAAGATCAAATGTCCGGAGGTAGAGGTCAAAATTCATGAAAGTTCATTGTGTCTTGAACTGGACACGGGGGCAGAATATTTATGTATTCAAGCGGTGTATTTTGAGCAGTTAAAAGTAAAGGGTTATAGATTTTTAGAGCTACCAGTAATGAATGTAGAGGTAGTAGGGGCAATAGGAAATAGGAGAGTAAGGGTAGCCAAACAAACAATGATACCCATAAACTTTGAAGGCAAAACAATAGAAGGTATATTCTTAATAGTGCCAAAATTAACAACTAAAGCTATATTAGGATGTAATATGCTAAATAGGCTAAAAGCAAAAATTAATTTAGAAGAAGAATTTTTAAAAGTCATAATTAAAGGGGAAGAAATAAAAATCAATTTTAAAACAAAGGAGGAGGTTAAAAGTAAACAAAGTGTTAAACAGATAGAGGGAAATAGGAAAAATTTCATAGGAGTAAAGAAATTGAGATTGGACGAAGAAAACCGTTTTAATAACAACTTTAAACGAGATTTGATGAAATGTGGAATCATTCAACAAGTCGGTGATCCAAATCCGGGTATGCGAGAGAAAGGGGCATGTCTGTTGTCTATTAAAACCAAAATAGACGTAAAACAAAATTGTAGGAAAGGCGAACAAACCAAAAGTAAAAATTCCAAAGGTTATGAGTTAGGAAATTTCAGTAAGGGAGAGATGAGTGTTAAAGGGTTAGAGCCGATGAAAAAGATACGGAATAACCAAGGTTTAAGTGAGGTGTTACTGAAGGGAGAAAATCAGGGCAACCAAAACTTAAAGGATCGTTCAGAAATACTGCGATCTAGGGAGCTGGAAACGTTGAAAGAGATACGTGAAAGCAAAGGGGGTTTAACACAAAAGGTCTGTAAATCAATAGGAATAAATAAAAGGAGAATGAAGCAAGTAATTAAAAAAGGGAGATTTGTGAGAAATAGCCAACGTGGAATTAATACTAAGGTGAGGAAACCTATTCGAAAAGCAAAGTTCAGTAAGGTAAACAAGTTTGGAAACAAACCGAAGGCTAAAATGAAATACAAAAAAGTAAACAAGTTCGGTAACAAACCAAAAACTAAAATGAAGTACTGTGTAATAAACAAATTTGGAAACAAGCCAAGAACTAAGATGAAAACAATAGTGTAAATAAACTTGTAAATAACACAATTCATAGGCAAGTGACAATCGAAGTGCAGAAGGGAAACCAGTCTTCGAAAACTAGGCCAGCAGCAAGGAAGTGGAAGTAAACAAAAAACATCCGTCAAACCAAAATAAAAACATCCTGCAAAACACAACAAGTCACCGACCCACAGCAGTGAAGCGGTGAGAAACAGGAGAGAAAGGAAAGCCATTAACATTCACAATGCCACTGGGTAAATAACAATTTCCGCAGAACATGACCACCGAGAAACATCGAGGGGAGAGACAGAAAGCATTGGTAGACAGATTGGAGTTGTTATTTTGAACCTTTTAAAGTCATTGCAAAGTAATAATACATTGTGAGTTTTGAAAGGGGCAGTAGGTCATGGGTTTTTTTCTTTTTTACTCAACATGATTGTTTGCTACAAATAAGTGTTAATAATTAAGGAAATAGTATTAAGACATGTGTTTCAGATAGCGAGGGCAGATTACAACAAGATGTTGTGACTATATAAAATTGTGTTATAAATGTGTATTTAGGACAAAAGTGGACTAAGGTGGACATAAGGTGTACAAAAGGTACGTGGAAATTTGTATAAATGTTAGGTTAAGGAAATATTGTAAAAAGTAAAATGTATAAGAAAGTGTTACTAAAACAGATTTTCAAGAATTAAAATCAGTTTTTAAA
>JAGFPH010005625.1:69721-82479 GCA_018207615.1 Philaenus spumarius
CTGGTTGCAGTTGATGGTTGATGGTTTGAAGAAAATGTCCACGCACTACAGTTACATACACTTATCACAACACATAGATAAACACATTTACTAAATATTCGGTTTATTAATGTCAGGTTTAGAGTCTTTGTTCAAGATGGCGGAAGGCCACGCGAGCTAAGCGGTTAAAGTTTATAGCGAGAACACTACGAACCGTAGTTCTAGTGAGCGGCGAAATTAAACTGAATTACTAGAATTAGTAAACTAATCGTTATAGTGTTGCCAACGTCTTTAAGATTTGAAGACGGTGGTTCTTTTCTAAAAACGATTGTGACGAGAGCGGCGGCAATAAAAAACTGGTGCGTCATGGACGGCATCCAATCTAAGACAGACTGAAGGTAGGGATGTGCGGGGGTAAAACATGGCGGTTTTTAGCGGGAACTCTTCCGGACAGGCATGAGAGCAGTATATTTGTTTACGATAATATTGTAGTAGTTGGTAAGCAGATTTTACTAAACAAGTAGTACAATAACTTTAATTAATAACAATTAATTATTATACAAAAATACTTCTATTATACTTTTAAATCTTCTTTCAAAATAAAATCTCTTTTAGGAACTATTGAAAAACATTCTTAGAAGACAATCGAACAAAACGAGGTAAAACAATAAATAGATTTTAGTGATAATAGGATTGTAATGCTATCAACTTCAGCGGAGATGGATTGTAGCACTGATTAATAATAGCTGTGATGTAGCTGTAGCGCAGTGTTGTAGTGTTGATTATGTATAGGGTGTAGGAACCCTGGGTTAGCGTACATGAATTATATCGCTTAGCACAACCTGTCGTCGATGAATTTGATTGCGGATGTAGTGAAGATTTCGTTGTAGAGCACAATATTCATGGAAAGTACTGGCAGATAGTTGTAGCTAACATGAATTATTGCTGAAATGTTTTTGTGAGCAGATGCTTGGTAGTACATATGGTTTATAGCACTTCTATGTTGTCACTCTGATTAGTACTTTGCCGATGTGATTGTAACAATGACTGCTTTTTCCCCCAATGTAGTATTATAGAGCCAGTAAGTTATACCGCAAATTTGGTTGCAGTTCCGGTAAATCATACTGCCGAAGGGTTGTAGCGTAAAGAAGGTTGTAGTTGTAATACATTTTAGCTTGAATGGGGAAGCAGTTAGAATAAATTGTAGCGCAAATGAAGATGTAGTCACGATAAATTTTGGCGTAAGTGGGAACTTAGTTTCAATAAATTGTAACTCAAATGGGAATTTAGTTCCTAAATTATATCGCAAATAGAATGTTACTAATAAATTGTAGCACTAATGTGATCTGCGATAGATTGTAACCCCATAGTTCCCAAGTTGTTTAAAGTGGAAGGGTTGTAGGCCATACAAGAAAGCTTATAGCACCGTTATTGTAAGTAATTGGACCAACATAAGTAATAAAATACAAATTTCTTAAATTTTAAACAGAACGAACAATTTTGAAATAAATAAAAGTATAACAAAATAACTTTATCTTAAACACAGAATCCCACAGTGTCAAGTCTACAATTAACAATGCATGCTTTAGTTTAAAAGGCAGACATAGATAGACCACGTTGACTTATTTATTTTTAGAGGTACAATAATGTATGTTATTAGAGACAAGCATGGATTTCGAAATCCTCTAGGTGATGAGGTTTCTTTAGTTATTTCTTTGGATTTAATTAGGGTTTTAGGGAATTAAATTGAGAATGCCATTGTCTTATACATACAAATATTATAAATTTATTTGTTGGCTACTAATAAACAGCTCAGGTTTTTGACCTTGTATGTGCAATGCATTGTACTTTATTTAAAAAATGTTTATCATCAAATACTAATTTGCGAAAAAGTAAGTCAATCCTTTTTTAAAGAACAGTAAATTTTCAACAATTTATAACAAACATAATCTTTCTGATGATAATACTTTTTGAGTTACATCAATTCAAATTTCGGCAACGGTGGTTGGGTGTCTAAGGAGGCTCCAGTTGTGTGCCTTACTTATTATTTTATACTACAAGAAGCTTTAATCAGTGATTTGTGGCTAGATTCACACCTTGAATTTAAAGTTTGTTTCACATACATGTAGTGCAATACCGTTTATTATAGGTGTAAACAAATAATATTTAGCAATTCTTTTAGAATCTTTAGGTCGATGCAATACAATCGTCAGTCGCTCAGTATCAGTTCTACCACGGATACTAGAATACACGGTAGGGGTCATGAGTAGGCTGCGCAGTATAATCAGGCATCAGTGACGTCACTCTGAACCCACCCTCCCGGCTCGCTGCCTGCCGCTCTTACACCGTATCAGTGTTTCCACTTATGGGATTTTTATCCCAAATATGGGATAATTTGGCTGCTTGTGGGATTTTAGGATAATATGGGATTTTTCCTGAATTTGACATATTTTCTCTTTTTTTAAATATTTTAAATATGGTTGTCATATAATATATTGTTAATGTTTACTTCCACATTTGTTGTATTTCGTACTATTCTTACTGTAAACTTCATTTCATCATTATTCACAATTAATTATTTTAAATGAAGTACTACAGTGGCAGAAAAAATATTTCCTGAACAACTTGTATTCTTAGATTGACACCATTAAAATTAATGGTTTCATTAATTTAAGTTAGCATACTTTGATTGCAACTAAATAAAAGTTTTACTAGTTATTTTCAGTATTCAGTTTTAAGGTATGTTTAATCACTTTGTTTTTATTATTTTATGTTTACGTACCTCAATAGGTCCTTAAGTTTTACAGTTAACCTGAGCTTGTACTATTTTATTACAATGTACTACAAAGACAAAGGCTGAGATATAGCTGTAATATCAATGTTGTGTATTCATTGGTAACATTAATATGTATTGTTGTTATTAAAACAATAAACACTTTTTACTTTGACATTTTAGTCTTTTCCTTCCCAACATTTTTTGTTCCAAGCCTAAGATTTGTAATAAATCTACTAAATATGGTGAATGTTTGAGTTTGGATAGTCTGTTATTATTTATGTTTGACTAGTATACAAGTTTCAGGAAAACTACTTTTTCAGTACAAGTATGATTTTTTAATCTATATAATAATAAACTGTACCAGGAACTGGCACCTACTTTCTCACAAACATATTTAAATTATTAAACAGATTCACTGTGACTTCATAATATTGTAGGTGGGATAGGAGAGGTGATTTATTAAAGTAGGAGATTAACTAATAAATATTATTATTATTATCTAGAGAGAAAACTATACGATCGATTTCGAAAAAAAATGCACCAAACACGTCAATTAGGCCTGTATAGATGTACGAAAAGAGGTTTTGAAATTTTTTGAAAAACAACCCCCTTTATGGCATAAAAACCCCCAAAACCAGTTATTATTATTAGCTAAACGAGAATATTTAGAAAGATACGGTTTTTTTGCATATGGTAGGGTACATTAAAGGCTAAAAATAAGCCGAATTTTATCAAAAAATAGCCGTTTTTTATAAAAAAATAATTACTGTTTTTTGGGATGTTTTGCTAAAAAGGGAATTGTTTTTCAAAAATTTTCAAACCCGTTTTTCGTGCATCTATACAAGCCTACTTGACATGTCTGGTGCAAATTTGTTTGAAATCGATCAAATAGTTTTCGCTCTATCTTTGTATACATACAGACAGACAGACATTTTGTAAAAACCACTTCTTTAGGCACGTGGGGGTCCCAAAACGGATATTTCCACAAAAATCTCAACATAGATTTTTTTGCGATTACTATACTTTCTCTATACTAGGCCTATAATAGTATAGTGAGAAAGTAAAAATGAAATGCTGTTCCTTTGTTACCGCAACACTTGAGAACGGCTTGACCAATTTAGCTATTTTTTGTTTAAAATATTCGTAATAATCCGAACTAGGTTTTTATATAAAGAAAAATTTAAAAATATAAAATAAAGTTGTAAAACGGTTTTGATTCCACTTAAGAATAGTAATATATAACAAAAAATATTTATTGATTTAGGGGTTGTTTTAACCCTTACAGGCCAAATATTTTAAAATCAATTCTTAGTGTGCCTCTAGTGCCTATGATCAGTATGTGTACCAAATTTAAAGTTCCTAGGTGATATGGTTTTTGAGAAACTGTGATCAGTCAAAACTACCCCTAAATCCCCAAAACTACCCCTAAATATATGAAGTGTGCAGGGGAAAATCCGACAGAGTCACAAAAAAATCGAAATTCGGATTTTAATTGCATTCGTCACTTTATGGTCTGTATCATATAGTTTCTTTTAAAGTTTTGAATATTTGTCTGTGAATTGTGTGTTGAGTTGTGTGATTAGCTTAATCATCCTAAACATAATTGATGATGTGTTACAAAGTGAGGAGAGTGACGATAAAACAACAAAAGTAAAGGAGGTAACATCAACCAAAAAAAAAAGACAGAAAACTTGAAGGATGAGGGATGTCGCCAAGAAATTACGAACCTGCTCTTTTGAAACTGGTGAGGACTGTCGTTGTAAGCGGTATGAATGTTTTGTACAAACCACAGAGCAAGAAAGAAAGTCACTTATACAACAATTTAATGACATAGGAAGGGAAGGAGGCAGTGATGCCCAAAATAGCTACTTAGCTGGATTGATCTCGTTGCATCCTGTTTCTCGGAGAAGGCCTAGACAGGATGAAAACGAAGCAAGAATGAACGATGGTTCTTATTCATACAAAGTGAGAGTTGTTAGAGAAGAATCCGCTATTGAAATCCAAATTTGCTTCAAAGCATTAATTTCAATCACTTTTTGGCATTAAGCCATTTAGACTTCATAAAATAAAAAAGTCATTCATGATAACTGGCAAAGCACCGTTAGATAACAGAGGAAACTATTGCCATTGACTTTGGAAAAAAACCTACCTACCCCAAACATTTCAACTGGTGAAGTTTATTTCAGACGGCAATTGACGTTCTACATTTTCAACGTGCACATATTGTCTACTGGAGAATCAATCATGTACGCCTATGACGAGACTATAGGAAAAAAGGGGTCTGATGATGTTGCCTCCTTTTTACATGATTTTTTCTATACATACCTGCCAATGGAAGTGAAGACACTCAACATATTTGCTGACTCATGCGAGGGGCAAAATAAGAATAATACCATAATAAAACTGCTGCACCACGTTACTACAGAGAAGAAACGTTTCGAAAAGGTAGTTATGACGTTTCCTTTACGAGGTCACTCGTACATGGAAAATGACAAAAATATGGTTTTGAAAACCCCCGATGGATGGAGATCAGTATTGGAGAGTGATCGGAAAAAACCTTCCCCATTTACTGTAGTTTCTTGCCAAAGGAATATGTTCAAGAAGTGGGGAGAATATTTGACCGCAAAAGATTACAAAAACAAGTTTTCCTTTGCTTTGCGGCCATTGAAACAGCTGATATTTGTCCAGGCCAAACGTGTATCTCTGGAACATAGAAATGGATATAACGGCACTTTTTTTACTTCAGCAGTAAAGAAGAATAAGAATGACAAGACAAGAGAAGAAAAATCAAGGAGGAAGAAGAATATGAAGATTCCTAGGGAACTATCTGAGCCTGAGCAATCCTTCACAGCTCCTTTAGCATTGTCCATGGAAAAGTGCCATGACCTGAAAATCTTGCTTAAGTTTTGCGAAGAAGAGGGATCGAAAGAATATTACATCAATCTTTTGGCTGCAAATGAAACACCGAATGACGTTCCAGCCACTGATGGGGGTGATGAACTTTCAGAACCAAACTTTTAAAGGTATGTATGTAGTCAATTTAACATTCTTTGAGCCTTAAATTTTAAAGTAAATACTTATAGTCAAATAACAAAATTAGATTCGTTTGAAAATCTATAAAAAATTTACCTATAAATACTATTTTAAATGGTGATAAAAATAACATTTATTTTTTAAATATATTGACTTAATGATTATCTGAAAAAATAATACGGTGTTTATTTAAAAAATAATCGATATTCCTCGGTTTGTAAACTAATATCTTGGAATTTTTTTAGGAAGTGGGCCTAACTTGAAAGAAAAGAAAAGGATCGAAAAAGAAATTGCTATACAACAGTAGATACTATTATTCTTAGTCTTGTTTTGTACTTTTCGATTAATTTTTAATATTAAACTAAGATTTAATGGGAAATGTCTTGCGTGTTATTTAATTTTCCTAGGAAATATCCAATTCAGTCACTTTTGTTCAGGGGAAAAAAAATTCAGTCCATTTGGTTCAGGGGAAAAACCAACTGAGTCCCAGTAATGGTTAATAAAAAAAATTGGATAAAATTATTGAATAGCTATTTTGAGCTATAACTTTACAGAGTTATAAAAAAATAGTGTTTTCAAAAACTTAACTTTCCTTTTAGATCAAAGGTCTATTCCACTTCCTCTCATTCCGTTTGAAACTTTGTTTTTGCTCCCCTGTAAAATTTACGTTTTGAGACTGTCGGTTTTTCCCCTGCACATTTCATATTGCCACGCGCAAACCTCCCTACCCCCTTAATTTATTCAATAAACACAACCTTTTGTTGTTAACTTTAACACTTTCCCTCATCAAATAACACCCAAGTGTTTCCAGGCCTTATTTGACGTTGTTCTGTTGTACTACCCCGTGAGAACAATTTGAGAGGTTTGGCGAGGGCAAGAAAAGGAAAACTTTTTGTTTCCTATTCTTAAGTTTTAAATTTTAAATTAATTAGACCTGTTTTGTCTTTTGTGTAGTACACTAGCTCAATTCTAGACTCTTTTTCGGGATCGTTCCCTTTGGAGTTAAATTTGTAGTGATCCGTGAATAACTCACCTACTGACTTAATTACACTAGAGCACTGAATGGTTTTAGGATTAATTTGATTGGATTTGTAAATTATATATTCAACATTTTTCTATTGAAAACACAAAAACGATTTATTAATTAACATAAATCCATTAACTTTGAAACAACAAATTATTATTTTCAAAAACACAATGAAATTTATTAATCTTTAACTTATAATTACATATATTGAAAAGTAGCAAAGTGATTAATTAATTTATTAATTAAAATTTGTATATTAATGATTATATTATTTACATACGACGATTTGCCATTGTGAGTAATGAAATTTACTAAACGAGTTTACTTTATTCAATTTCCCCAGAATCTACTTGAATTTATTTATTTAGTTTATTTTAATTTATTTATTATTTTGTAAAAAAGGGATTTATTTAAAATTATAAGTAACAATGATCGTTTGCCACTTACAGAACACAAGAAGTTCGACGCGTAATTCCTTCTGTCGATTTCCAGCGATTTAAAGTTGTTCTCCTTGGTCCCCAGAATGGTTTCTTCGGTTTACAGTTGTCTTCTCCTAGACTTAATTAAAGTTGTCCTCTCCCAGTTGATTGTAGTATCTTTTGGCAAGATAGGCCGTTTATATGGATATTCTTCTCCCGAAATTATCACGACCCGACTTAGCTTTAGGCCGGAGCTAGAAACGTAACGCACACCGAACTGATCGCCCTTTGACTTTCTCTAAGTACCCTCGGAGCTTGGTCAGATGTCTACTCGTTGGCGTTCCGTGCTAAACTGATGTTGGAGGGGATGCAGGCTTCTATCGTCGACTTTTTACTTGTCAAACCAGCATCTTCCTCTATGTAACAAGAAATCCTGATTTCTTGCTTTAGAAATATATTTTTTGGTCTTAATATATTTCCTGATTTATTTGATGAATTTTAGTGCCTTTATTTCCCATCGATTAGGCCTAATTTAATTATTATCTTCATTTATTGAATTACAATGTGCGGTCTGTTTTGCTCTTCGTAGTAGATCCGATGACGTCACTTCCCCCTCGCAGCTTGGGAATTGAGTGCCTGTATGAACTTGTCAATTGACAATTTTTGCATTGATTTCACCCAAACTCTATAACTTCTTTTTGCGTGGTCGGATTTTGATTTTGTTGACTTCAATGGATTGGTTGACGTTTTCTGGTTTCCCTGGAATTCAAATGGTGTTTCTACTCCTCTTCATTCTTGAGTTATAGACTTCGTTAGTTTTGCTTAAATTTTGAAATTTATTTCCTGTAAATTTGATATTTTCCATTTATTCTTGCTTGTATCCTCTTCGGTTGGTCTTGAAACGCGTTAATCTGGTATTGGATTTTTGATAGCTTGTTTGGTTGTCTAGTTATTCAGCTTGATGTTACTCTAATTGCCTTCGTTTGGTTTTCGGCGTTTCATTCCCCCCCTTTTAAAGCTCTTTTCATATCTCACATGACATTACAATTTATTACACATATATATACCCCATTTTATCAATATTTCCCTTTTATTAATCTCCCTTGTATTTATTTTGAATTAATAAAAAATTTTATTAATTTATTTTATTTTTACAAAACTATTTATTTATTTATATTGAACTTTTGCTTGATTATGCCCTATTATTGACTCTATTAAATGCTATTTTTTATGATTTAATTACATTTGAACTTTATGAGTTATTAGCCTTTTTATGCCCAAGAATGACTTTACACTTTATTTTTTAGCTATAAAACTTTATAACTTTATATTTTTTATTACTTTATTTTCTTAACCCTTTTTAACTCTACAAATGACTCTACTTTGTTTTTGGATTTTATTCAAATTCTGCAAAATCGATTTGTTTACGCTTACATTTTTGTCTATAACTTTTTAACAAATTATCATAACAAAATTATTTTTATTACTCCTTGCTTATTTAACTCTCCTTTTAACATAAATCTAATAATAACAACTTTTTTTTATAAAATTACAAACCCCTATCTTTTAATGTTATTTCATTTCTACCAAATTTAGACAAGACTGGACAAGTCCATGCCTGTTAGATCCTGCAAGGTTTTGGCTTGACTTTGTCGCTAAAGCATACGTCACAGTCTGCACGTATTTAACTAACACAATTTTAAAAATTATTACTAAATACTATTTTTACATTGGAAACTACTTTTTTATCTTAATTTTGGGCTTTTCTGACACCCTTTGGCTTTAATCCTTTGTTATATTGACTTTGAATTTATTTTAATTAATGTAATTAATTAACCCCAATTGGATCGGTCGATTGGCCGTTTAAATTATTCCCCCCCTTTAAAAACTGATTTTAATTCTTGAAAATCTGTTTTAGTAACACTTTCTTATACATTTTACTTTTTACAATATTTCCTTAACCTAACATTTATACAAATTTCCACGTACCTTTTGTACACCTTATGTCCACCTTAGTCCACTTTTGTCCTAAATACACATTTATAACACAATTTTATATAGTCACAACATCTTGTTGTAATCTGCCCTCGCTATCTGAAACACATGTCTTAATACTATTTCCTTAATTATTAACACTTATTTGTAGCAAACAATCATGTTGAGTAAAAAAGAAAAAAACCCATGACCTACTGCCCCTTTCAAAACTCACAATGTATTATTACTTTGCAATGACTTTAAAAGGTTCAAAATAACAACTCCAATCTGTCTACCAATGCTTTCTGTCTCTCCCCTCGATGTTTCTCGGTGGTCATGTTCTGCGGAAATTGTTATTTACCCAGTGGCATTGTGAATGTTAATGGCTTTCCTTTCTCTCCTGTTTCTCACCGCTTCACTGCTGTGGGTCGGTGACTTGTTGTGTTTTGCAGGATGTTTTTATTTTGGTTTGACGGATGTTTTTTGTTTACTTCCACTTCCTTGCTGCTGGCCTAGTTTTCGAAGACTGGTTTCCCTTCTGCACTTCGATTGTCACTTGCCTATGAATTGTGTTATTTACAAGTTTATTTACACTATTGTTTTCATCTTAGTTCTTGGCTTGTTTCCAAATTTGTTTATTACACAGTACTTCATTTTAGTTTTTGGTTTGTTACCGAACTTGTTTACTTTTTTGTATTTCATTTTAGCCTTCGGTTTGTTTCCAAACTTGTTTACCTTACTAAACTTTGCTTTTCGAATAGGTTTCCTCACCTTAGTATTAATTCCACGTTGGCTATTTCTCACAAATCTCCCTTTTTTAATTACTTGCTTCATTCTCCTTTTATTTATTCCTATTGATTTACAGACCTTTTGTGTTAAACCCCCTTTGCTTTCACGTATCTCTTTCAACGTTTCCAGCTCCCTAGATCGCAGTATTTCTGAACGATCCTTTAAGTTTTGGTTGCCCTGATTTTCTCCCTTCAGTAACACCTCACTTAAACCTTGGTTATTCCGTATCTTTTTCATCGGCTCTAACCCTTTAACACTCATCTCTCCCTTACTGAAATTTCCTAACTCATAACCTTTGGAATTTTTACTTTTGGTTTGTTCGCCTTTCCTACAATTTTGTTTTACGTCTATTTTGGTTTTAATAGACAACAGACATGCCCCTTTCTCTCGCATACCCGGATTTGGATCACCGACTTGTTGAATGATTCCACATTTCATCAAATCTCGTTTAAAGTTGTTATTAAAACGGTTTTCTTCGTCCAATCTCAATTTCTTTACTCCTATGAAATTTTTCCTATTTCCCTCTATCTGTTTAACACTTTGTTTACTTTTAACCTCCTCCTTTGTTTTAAAATTGATTTTTATTTCTTCCCCTTTAATTATGACTTTTAAAAATTCTTCTTCTAAATTAATTTTTGCTTTTAGCCTATTTAGCATATTACATCCTAATATAGCTTTAGTTGTTAATTTTGGCACTATTAAGAATATACCTTGTATTGTTTTGCCTTCAAAGTTTATGGGTATCATTGTTTGTTTGGCTACCCTTACTCTCCTATTTCCTATTGCCCCTACTACCTCTACATTCATTACTGGTAGCTCTAAAAATCTATAACCCTTTACTTTTAACTGCTCAAAATACTCCGCTTGAATACATAAATATTCTGCCCCCTTGTCCAGTTCAAGACACAATGAACTTTCATGAATTTTGACCTCTACCTCCGGACATTTGATCTTATCTTTTGGTAAATAGGTGTTATTTGGCTCTTCTAATAACTCTTCCCGAATATTCAATGAAATATTCTGCAATTTAAATTGTAAATGGCTCCTTTTATTATTTATTCTCGCGGTCCCTGCTTCCGTATAATTATTTTGTACCTTTGCTTCCAATCTTCCATTCCCAGAGACCAACTTCGTTAGTTTTTTGGACTAGGTTTTGGATTTTGATTAGATGGAATAGGTTTCTTAGGGTACTGGGTTTGGCTTGTGCTAGGTTGATTCTCATAGGATCTGGGGTATGGGTGTTTAGGAAGGTTTCCAGAGTCCGTATTACGCGTTGGTTGCCTGTCTAGGTTCCCTTGGTTTCGCGGATATTCGTCTCTAGTGTCTCGCCTGTTTTCCCTCTCCATTGCCTCAAAAGCTCTTAAAAGTTCTATAGCCTCTTCAAAACTTTCGCTTGGCTTTCCTACGCTAGCTACCCGTATTCTCTGGTCAAAATGCCTCAACAATCGATTTATTACAAATTTCTCCGGAATAGCAGGTTCTAAATACCGGGCCTTTGTTACCATTTTACAAAAATATTCTACTCTTGTCATAGAACCGCGATCATTATATCTCCCATTCTCTATTTGATTTCGCAAAATTTGTTGTGCCTGGTAGCCCCAGAAATTCTCTAAAAATTTTGCTCTAAATTCCCCATAGTTTGTGCTATCCCTCTTTACAATGGACCACCAATCTATTACTGCACCTCGCAAGTATCTCTCGATTACTTTTAACTTTTCTTCGCCTTCTAACAAAGGGTCTATCTCATTAAAAAGGTCTTCCATATCCGTTATAAATTTCATGGGACTTTCCTTTGGTGTACCCCAAAATTCTTGGACTTTGTGCTCCCCTTCTTTACTAGCATGGATATAAACTACGCGCTTTTCTGCCCCTACCACACCATGGGCTGTGCTAGAACCCCTAACCCTTTTTTCTAATGCTTTAACTGTCGTTTCTAATTTCTTCTCATTAGCTTTTACCTCTTCTATGCTATCCCTATTTGTTCTTCCTAACTCTTTAATCTGTACAATGTCTTCTTTTAAGTCTGCGATCTCTACTTCGCAATGGTCTACTCTGCCCTGAATAAATTCCATCCCTTTCTGTACCTCTTCTCTTATTCCCCCTACGGCTCCTAAAATTTCATCGCGATGTTTTAATTCCCTAGCTTCGCGTTCTTTCTCCCTAGCTTCGCGTTCTATTTTTTCAGCTACTCTTTCCTGCTCTTTAACTAATTCCCTAGCTTCACGTTCTTTCTCCCAAGCTTCGCATTCTTTCTCCCTATCCTCCCGCTCTTTCTCTTTGGCTAACATTACTTTTAACAATTTTTTAATCTCCTCTTCCTCCCCTTTTTTCTGTCCGCTTGGAGTTGCCATTGTTTATGATTTAAAAAAATTTGTTAAATTTCCCTAATCTTTTTTATTCTAAATTATTCACTCTTATTGCTACACTTCTTACAATTACTCTTATATTTACCAGGTCAGCTACCCTCAGATCACTTTTAACTGTTCGTTCGTTGTCTCAGTGAGAAATAACTATTTTAAACTTTAAAATATTATTTGTCACACGAGCCAACGCGTTGGGCGCCACTTGCCACGCGCAAACCTCCCTACCCCCTTAATTTATTCAATAAACACAACCTTTTGTTGTTAACTTTAACACTTTCCCTCATCAAATAACACCCAAGTGTTTCCAGCCCTTATTTGACGTTGTTCTGTTGTACTACCCCGTGAGAACATTTTGAGAGGTTTGGCGAGGGCAAGAAAAGGAAAACTTTTTGTTTCCT
>JAGFPH010005625.1:82579-93520 GCA_018207615.1 Philaenus spumarius
TGTATTAGTTGAGAGGTTTTGATTTTGCAGTATAAGTTGTACTTTATCTACGAGTCATTTTACTATTTAAAATATAAATCGTATAGAGTTAAAGGTGTTTCTTATTAAACATGTTCCAAACTCTTCATAAATGACTCTCTTATTTTTAGATATTTTCTTATTTTTCCGTGCTATTTAATTGTTATGTTTAAATATTCATAATACATAATTTTGTATAATATTAATATTTAACGGTAATTATTAATTTCAATATAAATATATTTATTTAAACCTCTTGTAATCTGTGCATAATAAATTAATAAAACATTCCATAAACTCGGTGAATTTGAATAGTTTAAATATTTGTACATTTCAATATAGAACAGGATTTGAGGTCGCATTTGCAAGCTACTATACAGCCTGAAAATATTTAACCTCAATTAAAGGTGGCTATATTTTATTTTATCTAACGTACGTCATCGAAATATGTATATATTATATTATGCATAGTTATGGACTTAAAATGCTATCTCCAATATTAGAATATCAGCTGTTTATTCGATTTCATCCTTGTAAAATAATTCGGATAAGGTAGTGGTAGGGTCTCGCTTCAAAGGAAGTCGCATACTCTACTGTATAATATAAATACAAATTTAATAAACTATTCTTAATTAATAAACATTTAAGCTTTATAATGTTCATAGATTTTAGGTCGAATGGGGTTTTTGAGAAAGATTTAATATAACTAAAAAAATTCTTTTAAGTGGTAACCAAATTATTGCATCTTAATATTTTAGGTACTAAACTTTGCCACTCCGAAACTGGTAGTGAACTATTTTAAAGTTATAATTATTGGTATGTATGTGAGTTAGGATAATTTGAAACTTTGTTAAATTCCATAGTGTCACCTAAATTTGTTCTGTGAAAAATATTTACTGATACTGACTGACAGACGAGTTTAACAATAGCGGTTCCAATTTTTTTCTTTGAGTAATATGAATAAGCTAAAATTTATTGTGGCATGTATGACGAGTTAGTAGCATAAAACAATTTAATTTTCTGTTAAGATTTAAAAACATAAAAGGTAACCACAGAGTTAAAACAAATTGTTTAGAAATTAAAAAGTGATGTGCTTAAAAAAGTTACTAAAAGTAAGCTGTTCATAAAAAAGTAGATTGTGACATTTACACACACTACCGTACAGAAAAAATCAAACCTGCGTACATTTTAATAATCAAAACTTTAAAATATTTTATTCTATTGATAAATATTTACATACGTATTTAATAACAATTAATAATATACAGGGTGTTTGAAAAATAATTCTCTAGTTTTAATTTCTCCTGGAATATGTACAAAGTGACAGTATTCTAGTTTGTGGTATTTGATTCATCAAGTGTCCAAGATTTGCTCAAGTAAATGTTGGAATTCAGTTCCTTCACTGGCCAGGCCTGCTTGTCGTTGGCGCTAAGCCAGCTCTCACTTCAGGCGTTCAGTGCAGTGCAATGGCCACTCCTCAACAGAAGGCGCATGGTAACATGTTAACAGAGTATATTTCCTCAAGTAGAAGATATTAAGGTGGGAAAAGAACGTAATGAACGCATTCTGGGACAGTCGATTTCCGGTATGGTGGATAGGCTGTAATGTCCCAATCTCTTGGCCTCCACCTAGTCCAGACATAAACAAATTGATTTTTCCTTTTTAGGTTACATTAAAAATGTAGTTTATACTGAGAAGATCCTTGACATCAACCATTTACGAGAAATATCATCGCGGCGTTTGAGGCAGTTACAATTGCTATTTTGGTGAGTACTTGACGAGAAGGGGAATATCGTAACGACGTGTGTAGGGCAACAAATGAATCAAACTTAAAATTTTATTAACATAAAACAAAAAATTTAACGTATTTTATTTCACTGTATGTACTTGTTGATATATTTAATTAATTGCACCATAAACTTATACATAAAACGTTTCCAAACATCCTGTATGGTATTTAAAAAATTAATATATACTTAAATATTTTCCTGTTTTAAAACTATCTAACAAATAATCTAGCGTTTTGCAGTTTCTAAGACTTCTAAGATAAGTTATGTGAGAGTGTTATGTTAGATAAAAACTAACATGCGTCTCTTTGTGCCTGTTACTTTCGTTGTCAGAAACTTAATACTTTTGAAAGTAGTTAATAGTAGGTATTAATATGTTGATTATTCATTATTTTTGTTTTGCGAGTTTGTGATTAATGTGTAAATATTATTTAGTATTAACGTGTTTTCAACTTTTGTCCGTCGAAACAAATTCAATTTAACATACAATTAATATTTTTCGTAATTTAAGAGTCCAGTTATGCGAATCATAATACAACATGCTGCCACAGGATATACGACTGCCTGGGAAGGAACACACCCATTCACGATCCTTCCCGGTAGTAAGTAGGAGAAGAAAAACTGTGTAGATGCAACCGTGTCGGACCACAACGTGGTGTAGGCCTACACCACCACGCAATGTCATACATCCCATCATCATAGGACCTACAGATTGGGCTGTGAATGCCTGACTTTAGGAAGGAAACCGTCCAAATGTTGGTGAGTTTACAATTGCTTTGTCAAGTCCCAATAAATACAAACTCTGAGATAGGCTACGCATTACAAAGCTGGAATACCTCAGGGGTTGGTTTTAAACTATGTTTATTTTAAACTGCAAACATTCCGTTGTAAAAGTTCAAAGGCAAGCTTAGACAAAGTCTCGAAATACGGAAATGTCACTTGGTACAAGGGACAAAGTAATAGCCCGAGAACCCATATTATACTTCACAAAACACACCCATTATTTATAGACAATTACAGATTAATTATAATAAAATCAATAAAACCACTGGTCGCAAAGGTAAATCAGTATCTAGTCGTATTTCAATTCCACTTAATCATTAGATAATTAACTCTATTAGGTTGAAAATTTAGCTAATAAATCTATTCAAAAATATTAAAAATTCGTTTGGAATCAGCCTACATTCGCACTCGCAGGTACATTTTCAATTCCCATTTTACTACTAAGAGCTAAGCTTAAGGACAAATAAATGTAATCACCCCTTAAGCAAAAGGTTTTAGTTATTTTAAAAGGTTTAAGAAAAAATATTTTGGGAAAATTTGGAAAAAATATTACAGTTTTAAACCGACTCGATATTGGAGAGAAAAGGTTTTTTGTTGGTTATCACTTGTAGTAACAATTGATCTTATTGAATATAATTTCTTACAAATTATTTTTTAATATTTTTAATGTTTACACTTTTAAACTATGTTTATAATGTACAATAAGGCAGTTATAATGTGTTAAACCTAATTTTTTCATTCTTTGCACTAAGGGTAGCAATTGATAAAAAGGTGTCACAAAAAGATTTTTGAAATATTTAGATGATTTATAATAATTTTCATATAGCTCGATATTGTATCTATTACCTGTAACATGGTAATGGACAGCAATTGGTCCACAAAAAAAAAAATATATATAATTTGATGAGAAGCTACTTACTAACTACAAACATTTCTCAGTAGTACCACTTTTTATGTTTTTTCGTTATATTTCGTTATATTTTCAACAAGCGGTGATTAAAAAGTAAAACTTATTACTATAAACCTTCTTGTCAGGTTACTTTTATCCATTGAAATTGGAATGTTGTTTTACAAAACAAGTTTTAAGAAAACGATATAAATATCTCAAATACAAGATGGCACCTTCTGTTGAGGTGTAGCCATTGCACTGCACTGAACGCCTGAAGTAATTGCCAAGTTATTCTCAACGACTAGCAGGCCTGGCTAGTGAAGAACTGAATTCCGACCTTTACATGAACAAAACTTCTATAGTTGAATCAAATACTACAAACTAGAGTAGTGTCACTTTGTACATATTCCAGTTCAAATTAAAACTGGGGAATTCTTTTTCGAACACCCTGTATATTATTCATTGTTATTAAATATTATGTATGTAAATGTTTATTAATAGAGTAAAACATTTGTATGTTTTGATTATTATAATACACGCAGATTTGAATTTTTCTGTACGGTAGTGTGCGTAAATGTCACACTCTACTTTTATTTGAAAAGTTTACTTTAGCAACCTTTTTTTTCATCTAGTCGTATTTAAACTTCAAATCATTAAAAAGATAAAGTTAACTGTTATTGTACAATTTGTATGTTTAACACAGATAATTTTTTTTTAAGCACATAACTTTTAATTTTCTACTTGTTCACAACAACTTGTTTTAATTATATGTTCACTTTTGTTTTAAAATCTGAACAGACAAAATACAACTGTTTAGGACTACTAAATAGCTATATATGATACAGTAAATTTGTGTAGGCATATTACATTCAAATTTCAAATTTATTTGAAATCTGTCGTTATACTTTAGGCTTATAATGCCCCAAAATTAAATAATTGGAACCGATTTTTTGTGGGTTTTTTTGGCCAAAATGGGGTTGTTTTTCAAAACCTTTTTTCGTGCATCCATACAGCTTTGACATATAAACATACAGAAAGACAGAAAGACATTTTGTTAAAACCACTTTTTTGGACTCAGAGGGTCCCAAAACGGATATTTCCACAAAAATCTCAAAATAGATTTTTTTTTAAATCACTATACTTTATCTATACTAGTATAGTGAGAAAGTAAAAAGTGATAATGTATACATAAACAAGTCATATAAATGTTTTTCGGTAAGGGTCGAAAACAGATTCAGTAGACGGAATGTCAAGGTTTCAATTTATCTAACGGAGTTAAACTTTTAGTGTGTTATTACTCGATTTTTACAGACAGGAGTATTCTTGGTAAACGAGAACGGAGTAGTAGTCTAAAAAAAAAGAAAACATCATTTGGTTTATTTTATCTATATTTGTACACTCAATAAAGGCAATTAAGTTAGTAGATATTGCCTTAGATATTAAAGTAATTTTTTCCAAAACACACTAAAGCAACGATTAGGCTTTATTATAAGTTCAATATTTGATGAGACGGCATGACCGGTATAGGACCTTTGAAACATTAATCACTGAAATAATGTATTGGTCTATGAAGTACTACGCTTTTAACAAGCTCTCCATATTTTTGTCAGCATCAAGGCACTACCAGATCCTAGTACACTGCTCTTTGAATCATTAAAAGACCATCTTCTTGGCAACTCTAGATCAAAAATAAATAAAGGTTCTGGTCCTATAAAGTGATCTGGGGTCTATTCTTGGCAAAGATGTCTGCTCTTTTATTTTCTGTTCTTCCATAATGTCCATTCTAGTAGGACTTAATTCGGGGATAAAAACATTAGCGTACTTTCTTATGCCCATACTCTACTTATACCATAGATATTACTTATGCGTGTAACACCATAAAGGCAATATTTTATGATGCCATTCTTTTACTCAGAACTTTTAGTTAGAGCAGTCGGACAAAGTTAGGACCCACATAAATGCTGGGGAATTAAGCTTAATGATAGAAATAATATTTATAAGTGACTTGATTATCATCCCGTTCTAGTTTTAGGTCAGATTATATAATTTGAAAATACAATCAAATATTAAAAGTAAATAAAAACAGAAGGAGATCATGAAACGGAAAAAAGATGAACCCATCGTTAATTGCTGGAAACTGTACTTTCACCTGGGACGGACCACAATGTCCGGATGTACATAAACCGACTCTTTAGATGTACAAAGAAGACAGAATTAAAGATCAACAAAAGGTTTTGAAATACAGTTATTTAAAATTGCATTGGTTAGTGAAAACCCAATAACAAATTAAACAGTGACATACATACTAAGGTGAAGAAATATTCCCATTTACTAGATCTACAAAATGTTCTTGACACCATTTTCTTTTATGTACATACCTACAAAGTAAATATAACTAGTAAAATAAAGTGCAAACGAAATTTTATGTAAAATTAGTTTCTATATTTGAATACAAATTGTGTAAGGTTATTATTAAATTACTTATAGTAGAAAAGACAAGACACTTGATGTTTATGGAACTAATTACAATATTCAACAACTAATAAACTTTGCAAATTGAGTTCCTGAATAAACACTCAATATCTCATCCACCTTGGGTAATTTAACGTGTTTGAGTTACCGTAAATACTTCTATATTGTGTAAGTTTATTAATAAAGTACTTACATAATACAAGATACTTAGTGTCCTTGGAACTAATTACAAAAGTTTCTCAGTAATCAGCAACTGCTAAACTTTCTAATTAAGTTCCTGATTCAACAGTAAATATCTCACATCACTTAGTTAATTTAACGTGTGTTTCTGTAACCTTGTAATCACTTCTGTATTATGTGTTCATCGAACATTTCTGACATAGTATAACTAATACACAACCCATCCGATTTAGATTAAACAGGTCGGACTGGTGACAAAGCTATGTTTTATAGAATTATGTTTTTAACTAAGTGTTTTCCTAAATTAAACAATTAATAATTTGTTTATAAAATATTATATGTTACTCTTTGTTATGGCCTACAAAAATAAATAAATGTCTACTTATGTCTACCAATTGAAATAACTAATTATTCACTTTAGAAGGTATTAAAAATTTGTTAAAAACTGTCATGTATCACCACTTGATGCACATAATGTTTGAACTCTTTAAAATAAATTCAAATATTATTCGTATTAAAAGTTCTTAACTGAAAATGTTTATATTATATGACTTAACAACCAAGGTCTTCTTACCGAAAGAATACAAATTGTTCACAACATTACATGCCATCATAATATTGTGCTCTATTAATATCGAATTTGAGTTATAAAACAGTAATCTCATATAGGAATAATAGCAAATTCCACAGACAATACCACCAGTAAAACAATAATATTAAACTTTGATAAATATTCATACAAATTGATACGGTTGAGTTATTCTTGTTAACCTTGTTATTTTACAAAACTTATAAAATCGACCAAGCGATGATAACCACCCAGGTTTTGCGCCTTTAAACCCCCCCCCCCCCCAAAAAAATATATATATATAAAATCGAATTCTTAGAAACTCTGCAATAAAATTAGCCCTCTTACATTAATATGTGCCTACCGTACAGAACTGTAGCGCAATCTGTCGCGTCGTCATCCAACTTTCTTACTAGTCTTTATAAATACATTACCCAAAATGTATTAAATACGTGACGCCAGAAGACATTACAGCTGAGCACGTAGTTGCTTGATTAAACTGTTAGATATGTTAATCGTATGGAATTTAACTAGTGCAAAAGTATTCATCTTCTCTATTTATACCATCGTAGTACAAAATTGTTTTACTCGCCAAAGTGTGGTCTTTAATTAATTAAATATACAAAAATGTGAATTATTATATTTCAAAATCTACTCTCAAAGTAAAAGCTCTTGAAGATACTTTTGAAATATAGTCTTGGACAAAACTGAAATGAGAATAAACTCCAAAAGGGATTTTAGTGCTTATAGGTAACAATCAATGTATTGTAGTGCCTATAAATTAAATGTTCATTGTTGGTGTCCAAGTCACAATTATATAATATATTAAGTAATAAATTGTATTACCTTTATGTTTCCGTCATGTGACTATGCGTTGTCTTTTTACAAAGACGCGTTTCGGAGTCGAAACTCCATCATCAGTATATCACTCCGTAGAGGTCATCAAAACATTAAACTTTAACAAAAACATAAAACACTACACATAAAAATAAATATATACACATATATACACGAACTGATAAGACCAACCCAATTAACTTGATAACCTGGGCCTTACTGTGATGCCAGTTGTTCGCGGACCATGAAACTGCGTGCACGTATGAAAGTTGGTTAAATCAAAGTTAATGTGTATATATTTATTTTTATGTGTAGTGTTTTATGTTTTTGTTAAAGTTTAATGTTTTGACGACCTCTACGGAGTGATATACTGATGATGGAGTTTCGACTACGAAACGCGTCTTTGTGAAAAGACAACGCATAGTCACATGACGGAAACATAAAGGTAATAAAATTTATTACTTAATATATTATATAAATTAAAGCTGTTGTGGATTATAGCATCTTTTAATCCCAACATCTATTATAATAGCATTAATGGGGTTTTAGCGCAGATAGTGTTGTAGCGACTATTGTTTGTAGTGTGACTATGTTTTAGCTCTTATGAAGTATAGAGCAAATACACTACAGCACAAATGTCTTCGATGAATAATTACAGTGGAAGGTTTGTAGTGCCGATACCGATGTATCGCAGAATATAGTGACTACAGTTGACTGTAGCGCCAATGAATAAGTATAGCTCGAATTTCGTTGGTTGATAGTGACAGTAGGTTCTACAAACATCAGGTAGTCGCTCTGATATACTATGGTGCAGGTAATATGTATCACTAGTGTGATAATAGCTCCGAATAGTAATTACTATAGTGCTGATGTAACTGTATCGTTCATGCCTTTTGTGACAGAAAGTCATAGCGCCTATTATGTTGCAGTTTCGATAAGTCATATCACCTAATGGGTCATAGCACTAATGAGGTTGTTGTTTTGATAAATTTTAGATCGAATGGGGATGGTACCTCTTGCTAATAAATAAAGTAATATTATGTAATACTAATATTGTCTAAATTTTCCATTTATAATTTTACGAATATGCATACTCCAATCTATCATAAAATCTATAACCCGAATACATCTTATTACACACTTTTCAGTGATGTAACAAAACAGGAAAATGAAGAACAAAAAATACCTAAAAGTGTAAATTTTAAACTTTGGTTTAATTTGTTTCCCTCTGGTTAGGTACAAACCCCCAAGCTAATAAAACAATAGCAGCCAGTGGTAGGGCATACAAAAAGATTAAAGCACCACCGTTACAGTAACTGGTCCAACGTAAATCTAAAATAAAAATATTTATTAAATTTAAAACACAATGAATTCTTTTCGAAACGAGTACGAAATATACGGAATGACCTAATCTTGTAAACTCTGAATACCACAGTGTTATATCTACAATTCACAATGCATGCTCTACTTTCCTTGACCACGTTGACTTATTGATTACTAGACATATTTACTACTGTATATTTAAATAGAGAAAAGCACGGCTTAGGAAATTATCTTAGTAGTGCGGTTCCTTGAGATAATTGACCACAAAATTAGGGTTTAAGAAATAACATTAAGAATGTCATTGCTTATTCACAAAACATATTGTTTAACCTAATTTCATTTGTATTACTTAATTTTCATACATGTGCACAGTTTCGAATTACATTAAATTAGTTTTAATACAACTATTATGAAATAAATACAAGCAATTACTATAGTATTTTACCTGGTTGTTAGTCCGTCTTGTGACTTCTTGAGTTGTCCTACTGACGACGCGTTTCGAGACCGTATTCTCATTATCAAATATAAAATATATTATTTACTATTCAGGTCGTCATATACACACACAAACACAAAGTACACAACACATAATTTACAGTGCGACACGGATTGAGCCGGTTGGTGTACACCATCTTATCGTCTATGAGCTTTACTTTTACAGTTATTTCAACAATCTTTACAATTATTATCTTTACTTCATATTAAAATTAATTAAATTAAATTAATAATATTACATGCTGTAAATGTCAAACAATAGACTGTTCCAAAAACTGTTCTATTCATTTGTTTTAACAGACGAGACACGTAATGACACAAAAATCGCAAATTATATCTAGTAGTTTAGTTTTGTAACTGTGATTACATTTAAAATTTGTTTATTTACCCGGACAAAGAAGCGAATCAATTCTACTGTCAGCAGGCTCAACAGCGTACGGAGCTAATATTTCACTAACTATACTATTTAAGTTGATCAACTGGAAATATGTAACGTAACCTTAAGCATGCATGATCCTTTACGGCAATTGAACGAGTTTGATTTATGAACGAAGATACAAGAAGAGTATATTAACCTATTGTGTAAACTAAGAAAGTTCAGACGTTTAAAGTTTTCTTTGGGAGATACATTACTTTAAAAACAAACTTCATAGCTTGATATAATCAACCGCTTCGTTTTTAAATAGTTTTGTTTTAAGTCTGAGCAACCAATAAAAAATATTTGTGTATTTTTATTAATCTAAATGGGTCTAAAGTGATTTGGCAGCGATATCTGTCAAGCACAGTTTTGTATTCACTCTTCTTCCAACCACGTGTTACGATTAATTACGGATGTACTGTTACAGTAACTTAGAAACAGAAGTTATGGATTAGCAATTAATAAGGTAAACAATCTGTACTTTAAATTTTCAGCATGCAATATAAAAATGAAAATATACATTTAAAACTGGGTAAATAATTAACCATGGGTAAATTTCATAGCAAGAAGGATTTCTTTCAGATTTGATTCTGATCATAACGATTCCACGTATACAAATCATCAAATAATGAGCCTCAAAAGAGATCAATACAAAAATTTCCCTAAAGAATAAAAACTCTTAAAATATTACTACATTAAAGGGTTGCAAAGAAATATTATAAAGTAAACGAAAATGTAGGTCTTTTATGATATTCTTAAAGGCATTATTAACGTTAGTGTTCCATTACGGCTTTGACGATCACAAATTTAAGTACTTGGAAAATAATAAAGCCAGAGTACTGTCACAATATCCACTGAAAGAATAATTTATGCTGATGTAAAGTTTCGTTTAAATCTCACATTTATTTCCTTTTGTTATTAAAACATCGATGTTTTGTTTGGATCAACTTTAGATTTAACCAAATTACAATTTTATTTGACTTACAAATTGTTAAAACATTGTATTTAAAATTATTTCAAAGCTGTGTCTTATAAACCATTTAATTTATTGCTATTAGTATCCGATTATAAAATATAATACGTCCTGTACCACCTTTAAAGAAATAATGACAACAATTTGGAATGCGTGCTGGGCTAAGACTAAGATGGTACATACAATCCTATAAGAAAT
>JAGFPH010005626.1:0-15088 GCA_018207615.1 Philaenus spumarius
AAATTAATACAATCTTTATTTACTATTTAAATATTAAAAATACTATTGTAAAAAATGTCAACCTCACTTTTGCATATACAATAAATTGTCAGTTAATGCATGCCTTATTCAATTTCATACAAATTTTCTTCAGATTCAACTATACTTGGAACCATGTAAAAATTAACTGTATCTTGAATTAATTAATGCGCATTTGTGTTTTCAATTTTATCTTTAATGTGATAAGGAACTGGCACTTTATATCAAAACTAGGGGCTCTGCCCCTGGACGCTTCGCGTCCCAACCCCGCCTCGGCCTTCGGCCTCAGATGGCTGCTTCGCTTCGCTCGCAGTTGGAAAATTCGATAAAGAATCTCGTTAATCTTTGGCTCGTTTGTACATAGATGACCTAGCATAAATCAGCTGTTTTATTTGGCAGTTGACTCAAACTCATTAAACATTATCTTCATAAGATTAACATGAGAAATTTGAAGGATTGTGTGCCGGAGCTCCTTCTTGGGTGAATAGCGGCTGAACGGATGATTGGATCTTAAATTTGATGGGAAATCGTTAGTTTGAAATAACATTTTCTAAAACTTTTGTGTTTAACATTTTTTTCTATCTCTTACCGTTTTCTTACAAAATGCAATCAAAGTGGAAAAATGAAGAAATTGAAAAATCGAAAAAATCTTTCCGGCCCAATAGGTGCTTCCAAAATAAAAAAATGTTAAATTCTGGCAAATATCCCAAAAGTTTCTCGTCGAGAGCTTTAATTCAAGTATAAGGTTGAGGGGGGTCTGATTACGGGAAGTGCCTAATAATTAATGTCAGTGAATCAGTGAAACCGGTTAGCTTTAAGAACGTTGGGCGGAGCTTCCCTTTTCGGATGAATAGTGGCTAAATGGAAGATTAGATCTTAAATCTGATAAAAAATCGTGAGTCTGAAATTAAATTTTCTACAACTTTTGTATTTAAAATTTTTTGCTATCTTTTACCGTTTTCTTACAAAACACGCTCAAAGTGGGAAAATGAAGAAATTTAAAAAATCGAAAAAATCGTTCCCACCTAAAAGGTGTTTCCAAAATTAAAAAATGTTAACTTCTGGTAATTTTCCCAAAAGTTTCTCGTCGAGAGCTTTAATTCAAGTATAAGGTTGAGGGGGGTCCGATTACGGGAAGTGCCAAATAATTAATGTTAATGAATCGGTGTTACCGTCTAGCTTTATATAAGTATATATTGTTTTCTATTTAGTAACAAAATTTGTCTTTTAAGAAAATATTGCCAAACACTGTTGAATAAACAATATGTATACTTATATATATCTTAAATTTTTGTTTAACGTTTTAACATTTTGTATAATGTTAAAGAAAATCAGAGGATAATCGATAAAATAAAGTAACTATAAGTTGAATTAATAAAAGTCATAAAAACTACTCGACTTTAGCTTAAATGCAACGAAACCAAAATCAATAAGATACTTAAAAATTTATGTTTGTTTCGTATTCATTTTACGAATGAGGAGAGACTAATAGCGTCGCTTAACTTTTGCTAAGATCAAGTCAATCACAGGTGCCAAGGTTCAAGAATAACTGCTAACTTCTGGATTGTACCCTAACACTAATCCACGTTTTCATTATTTCATTAACTTTATACAAATATTTTAATACTTGATAAAATAATAAAACGAAGCTATCTTAAAACATCTACAAGAACCTCTCTTAACTACAATAATAAGGTCAAGTACAGCCTTCCAGACATAAACCCTCCAACAACAGCGATAAACCCTGTTATACTCCATACTTAACTGATATCATTATATCTTGTTAGCGCTACAGATTTTAAAGATACTTGTTCAATCAGCAAAAAATACTCTTTTAAATACGATGGCCTCCTCAAGACAAAGCTCAAAGTACTAATATTTTTTAAAAATAGGACATGTTCATACATAATTTTATATTCAGAAATCTTTTACGTTCAGAAAATATAGAATTGTTTGCCTTTGCTGCTTAAAGTAATTAATATCGTTTTATACTAAAACGAGGCTAAACAACTCTTTACTTACTAATTTAGTAGTAGCTGTTTAAATCTTTTAAAAATAATTTTTGTTTATAATTATATTGTTAAAACAGTATATTTGGTTTATTTAAAAAGCGAATAAATTGATATAAATTTTGTTTGTGAAATAAAAATACATAACTTAATTGTTTCACTGAAATCATGAGTTTTCTTCCACATCTATGGGGGTTTCACTTATCACTATATACCTCGTATTAATTTAAAAAAAAACACGTAAAAAATAAACGTTTTATTTCAATCGGTTATGTAGTTTAGTAACTAAATCTTTACAAACTATCTCAACTAAGTTATGAAAAGAAATAAAAATAATCTACTAATTAGTAAACTGTTTTAAATTCAATAATTGTATTCCAATAACTACACATTGAATCTGTATCAACTTTAGCTGTAAGACTAAATCGGATATTTTAAGGAAACCATAATCGTTAGATTTGCTGCTCATCTTTTCTTGTCATACATGTTTTAATAGGCTGAGCCACTAAATGTAATTAAACGAAAATAGTTTTGTATCACTCGTTCAAATTAAACCGTGATATCTGCTGATGAAAATGTATATCTTTATTGTCAAGATTTCTTCTTCTTAGTTTCACCTAATATTTTTAAAATGGCCCAAAATACTCTGTCTGCGCCATTCCATCTCTAAAATCAATAAAATCGTAAAGTGAGGGGGTGGGTAGAAAGAGAAGTTAACTATTTACATGTATAGCCAAACCAAATTGAAATATTAATGTTTCTATTGATGTTTACTCAACAGTACAAAATGTGAAACAATGGTTATACTTTATACTTCTTACACAAATATTGTATTTTTTTTTTAAATATTTATATTATAAAAGTTTAACAAAAAGTTATTCCAACAAAATAGGAAAATAATACTCACTATATATACATAACTTTAGGTTTATAACTAATTTTCTAGTGTCTCGTCGTGTTTTTAATTGTTTCCTAGCTAATTTTTTTTTTTGTTCAACCTACATTTGACTGGTTTAGTTTTTTAACTTACCTTTTCAAATTTAATTATTGATAAAGTCATTATTTAGAAAAAATTAATTAAATAAAATATATTAAAAACAAGAAATTGATGTTAAATCATAAAATGTGTTACATTTTACAAAATTGAAAAAGATTATATTTTAAAATTTGATTTCTTTGTTAATTGAAGTTTTCTGGCGCAATCTGTTTACTGACAACAAATATAAAACAATACTGTATTTTAATTTGAAAAAGGTTGTAATAATAATAATAATAATAACAATGATTTATTTATAATTCGAAATGTACAAAAAAAGTATACATGCCTGCATTAAATGGCACTGGTTTTTTATAACCGTCTGCCAGGTTGGTAACATCTCACATTATTCTTATGTCTACTACATTTTTAAGATAAAGACATACAACAACATAAATAATATAAACAAATGATTGAGGGGGAGAAACAAAGACATGAAAACAAATACAAATATAAATACATAACGTTAATAATTAAATTCGCGGATTAATTCCCATCTATATTGCCAAGCCTGTTGCACGTACTGAGCAAGAAACTTCCAATTTTCCCCGTTTAGCTGGTTAAGTAACTCCTCCCAACTCAACTCTAATTTCCCAAAATACCGTTTCCTAATTGTTCCCAAGATCGGACAAATCGCTAAAAAATGGAAACCGTCTTCTTTAGCTTTCAAATTACAGAGCGAACAGTTGTGATTTATCCCCTCCACCCAAGGCCTGCCGTTCAAATACAGCAGTTCTGCTCTACATTTAATTACATTACGTACTATCCAAACATCATTATCTAGATAAGAGTTGTTATTTATATTTAAAGATTTGTAAATAGTATGAGACGTAGACCTAGCACGAGCCTGAATATTTTCTTGTTTATGTCGGAGTCTTATCGCTTCCACTAATCCAAACATTTGACATTTCCATTCTTTTGTCCCATTGAGACCCTGGGTAAAAGATACAGAGTACGTATTCGCCATTATGTTCCATTCTTTATACCAAAACAAATTGGCGTTTATAATTTCCCTAGCAAACAAATTAGGCAGCCTATCGCAAGGCAACTTTAATACTTTTAAAATATACTTTATATGCAGGCTCAAAGTAAAACAAAACAGCCTATCCAAATTGAACTCCAAATATAAAACATAATTGGGTGTATTTTCGGGCAACTGAAAAAGACGTTTGACAAAGAACTTTAAAAGCTGCTCCACGCGTTCATATTGTCTATAGCCCCATACTTGAGCTGCGTAACAAATGATCGCTCTCTGTACCGCGTTAAAGCACGACCATTTCGCTTTCAAAGGAATACGTTTGTTCACCATTAAGCTACTCCACGTTCCGCAAACTGTCGCTTTAGCAGCCGTCAATTTCCGGGAGAGATGCGTCTGCAAAGAGAGTGTTGGAGTCAAAGTTACTCCTAAATACTTATAATTATTGACGCATTCAATTTCACATCCTTTATAAAACCATTTATCCTTCACCCCAACCTACCTCCTTTTCTGAAGACCATTATTTTCGACTTATTTAAATTAACATTTAAATTCCACGTTTCGCAATATACCTGCAAATTATCAATCATCTGTTGTAAGGTTACCGATGTAGGAGCCACCAACACAATGTCGTCTGCATACATTAAAACTCGTACGCGACGTTCCCCAAAAACACAACCACCTCCCAAAATTTCCTCAATATCATTTATAAAAAGTGAAAACAATAACGGACTAAGTAGACATCCCTGCCTTAAACCCTTTTGAGTTACAAACGCTTCAGACACTCCGTCACCACACCAAACACCCGATGCAGTACCACTATACAGATTTTTAATAACTTTTAATATTCTGTATGAGAAACCATAAGTAGATAACTTGTAAAATAATGCTTCTCTATTGATAGTATCAAATGCGGATGAAAAATCTACAAAAAAAGAATATAGTTTTCCCTTCTTGTTTACTATTTTTAAATGAACCATACTCATCAAAGAAAATATATTGTCTGTCGTAGAATAACCCTTACGGAACCCTGCCTGGCACTCATCTAGTTTCTTTTCCTCTTCTACCCACCCTTCAATACGCCCCAAAACTAATCCAGTAAATAATTTTGCCACCGCATCTATAAAAGAAATGCCACGATAGTTGTTGACGTTGTTAATATCTCCTTTTTTAAATAATGGATAAATTATGGATTTTTTAAATGATTCTGGTATGTTGCCAGTTTCAAATATCTTATTAAACATCTTTAGTAGGTGGTTAAAAAACATTTCTGAACCATTCTTGAAAAATTCATATGGAACTCTATCGTATCCGGGTGCTTTATTGTCTTTGGCCTTTTTTAAAACTCTTTGTAGTTCAACCAAGGTAAAGCCTGAATCAAGTCGTTCATTTGTAACAAAAGGTTCCACCCAAACTACAGGAGTTGAGATGAGAGGGGGGTCTAGTAGTGCTTTAAAGTGATTTACCCAATCCTCGACCGCAATCGTTGCCCCTACTAATTTAGTTCGTTTTCTAAAGCTGTTTATTACCTCCCACAACCCCTTTGTGTCTTTTGCCAACATAAATTTAAAAGCAATCTCTTCATTATATGTTTTTCGCTTACATAAACATAAATTTTTAAACTTATTCCTTACACCAATATACAAGGCTTTAGTATAACTATTACTATTACTTCTAAATAAATTTAGGAGTTTGAAAACCCGCCCCCTGGCTACAGCACAATCCCTATCAAACCACGGCTGCTTTGGCTCATTGGCTTTCTTCTTTACCGTTGTCGACACCTTCTTATAGGCGGCCCTCTTTATGCAGTCTGTCAACTCATTTATCATAGCTTGCGCATCGTTCGATATACTTAAGCTATCCACACCCGATTTATTTATTTTTTCTTTATACCCACACTTATCTTGCTCTGTCCAACACAGTCTAGGCAACAATGGCAAACCAATCTCGCTACAAGATCTATTTACCCCCTTCACATAAATTTTCAGTTCAATTGGGAAATGATCTGAGACTAACTGAGTTCTGACCGAAAATTGTTTTACTAATTTAACACTATCCATAGAAATTGATGCTATATCATTTACGGAACATCCTCTAGTGCTCAAGAAAGTGAATTCCCCTGTCATATCACCTTCCGTTCTACCATTTAAGATTATTTGACCATTATCTTCACAAAAATCCAGATATTTCCGCCCCCTCTTATTTATTTTCATGTCCTTGGAACATCTAGTCATTTCGACTTGAAATTGATCAAAATTACAAAATTCATCAAGCGTTTGTGCATCAGCTATTCTAACATTCATGTCCCCTAATATAAGTAACTGTTTGTTTGACAACTTTTTAACAAATTCACTTAGATATGAAAAATCACGCTCCCAATAATTACAATTTAAATATACAGGTACAACAAACAAATTATTATTATTACCTAAATCAATGTCTATTACTGTGGTTTCATGGTTTACAAAATTTATCTTTTTAAAAAACAAAGATTTTTTATTTATACCCACAACAGACCCGCCAATAGCCCTCCCACATACATTATCTTTGACTGCAAAACTAACTTCAAAATAAAAATTTAATAAATATTTCGTTATTAGGTCAATTTCATCATTTGTAATAAATGTTTCTAATAATATTACTATGTCATAATTTTCTAAATATTTAATGAAATTAAAATCTCTGACCTTAGATTTAAGACCACAAATATTATATGCCACTATTTGTATACAGTCATTTGTATCCTGTGCTGTGCTACTATCCTGCCGGGTATATGGTGTATTCTTGCTTGGGTGCCTGATGTGTCAATATTTCGTATACAATGGTCATGTACTTTCCTCACCAGATCCCAAAATATCCTTTTCTAGCCCCAAACCATTAATAAAACATCCTAAGTCTACGTTCAACAGTTCTTTCAACTTCGATACTCCGTCCGTCTTTCCCGCCATAACTTTCCCGTTCGTCCACGTGAAACTACACCCTTCCACTAACAGTTTGTCAAATATTAGCGGCATTCGTCTCTTTCCAGCTTGTCGTTCAATTTCTTGCCTAATAGCAATTAACTTTGTCCTTTTAAACCGAACATCTCGTGTATAGTCTCTATGTACAACGAACCCCGTTCCTTTTAATTGTTTAGCATTACTCATTATATAGTTTAAATCGTTATCATCCGGTATATGTGCTATAATTGGCGAGTTGTCATTGCTGAAACCTAAGGGATGCGCTCTATTCACCCAAACGTTTTCCCTCAACTTTAAAACATTAATACAAAATTGTTTAATTATTTCACAACAATCATCGCCTTTCTTGTGTGATAAGCCCTTAAAAATTAAATTATTACGCCTAGAGCGACCTTCAAGATCGTTTAACCGCTCGGCAATCGATTTCTCACTATTCTGTAAATGCTCAATTTCTTTTCGCAACACTTTGTTTTCTTCTTTTAATATATTTATTTCAGTCAATAATAATTGCACTTCTTCCTTAGTTGCTAAATTAGACAATTTTTGGTCCAATAGCGCGCCTAACGCATTCATCAATTCGCTGTGAGACATATCTCCTACCTTTCCTTCGGCCATCTTTGATTTTTTGTCTATGTATACACTATCTGATTCAATCGAATTGTTAGACCTTTGACGCTTTTGCGATTTATAAGGAAAATAATCCGTAATTGATTTATCCATATACTACTTTAAATATTTCCACTGTTAAATGCATGCACTGAACGAGATCTACTTCTAGGGCCTATTGAATCAATGAATAGACTATATCTTATACAAATAATATTGTTAATTCGGGCTACACAGTTGGTACCGCTACCGTACCTGGCCACCGACATGCAGACCACTTGAAACAAGTTTTATATTACTAAATAAATTTAGACACTGTATCCAATTCACGTTTCTTATAAACTAACTCACAAGACACTTGATTCACTTTATTTTTTAACTGTTTTGCTCATTAATCACACAGAATCTTAACGTTTTCGCAGAGCACAAAAACATGCATCTCACTCTTCCACAATCAGTACTACCAACCTAAGAAAAAGGTTGTATTGTCTTTTGAAATAGGTTGTAACTTGACAGTGATAGACAGTAAAATAAGTATTTCTGTAGTGCTTCCGTTTCCCTTTAAAGCTTTTCAGTTACTTTATTCATTTTCACTTTCAGTTTATTTTTTTTTTATTATTTTAATTTTTTTAACCTCACAAAGTAAAAACTTTATGCCAGTTTTCCTCTTTATACTTAAACTAGTTTGTTAACACATTTAAAATCGTATACATGTTATATTTTACGAGCGACACCAAAGCTCGTTTATAGGTGCTGCTAACCTGCAACCTCAAATCTATGGTAACAAAGGAAACCCGTTACAACATGAGAAATAGTGTTAAGAGAAAAACGATGTGTCATAAATACACAAAAGCTGCCGGACGCTATATTAAAGCGGATAAATGTTTTAGAAATATTGGAATTACAAAATATTATCTTCTCTTGAGAAATGTTCAATTATTTTAAAATTTAATCCTTCTTGGTTATTTGTAAATTAGTTATTCAATTTTGTACAACACAACTCCATATCCACAGCTTGTTGTATATCCAATATAATCGTAGTATATCGTAATACGATTTTAGAGACGTGTAGTTTTATTTTATCGTTACGAGCTGAAGTACTTATCTAAAAGAATTCATTTTACATCCCTAATCGGGAATATACAAAAGCACGATGTGTTGGATTTTATGTCTTCATTATATTGTCACTCAGAATGTGAAGGAAATGGGATTCTTTATGTTTCTGATAATCGTATTTGGAAATAGTTGAACTCTGTTGCTTTTCTTTTAAAAAGGAACCTAATATTTTCATTATAAAACTAGATGGTTCAATCTCCTGCTCGATTAGCTCATCAACCTGCAAGGTGACTTGTAGCGAATCAAAGGTAAACAGAATATTGTTTACCCTGATATTTTCAAATTGATACATTCACGTTGTTGTAGAATGTAAATTCAACACAAATTGAAATATCTATATTTCATGATTAAATTTAAATTAATTGATTTTTATTCAACGGTAAAACATGTGAAACAAACCACTATGCTTAAATATGGCTATACTTAAATAAATATCGTATTTTTTTTAATAATGTTTATAGGCTATTCTTACTGTAAACTAATATTATCATTTTCTCTGACGATGGGGTTGTTGGGTGATATAAATAATAACAATATATTTTAAAAAGAAAACTAATCTATTTTTTTATTTGCTTTCGTTACAAGTGCAATACATTAATAAAAATAAACCGAAGTTGGTACGATAATCTTATCAGTTTGCATTAATCAATGTTTCTTTCTCTTGATATCAATGAGCGTAAAATGTAATTAGGCCTTCGTTGTTTGTGAGATATTACAAAATCAACAAAGCCTTTAATCTGAACAGTTAGACCTCAACATTAAACTATTTTATACCCATGGACAAGCTAAGAGTAAGAAACTTTTTGATGAGTTCTGTCAATTAAAACGATCCTTTAAGAATGTATTAATATCGCTCCTTTGAATAAATTTGCATACATTTTCGTTTATAGCATTCTTCATGTTCCTACTTTATTTTAAGTACTTTAGTCAGTATAATACAAGTAAGTAGGCCTATCTCACCCAGGCTGTTTATCATACTCAGTTTATAATTTTGAATAAGCTTGAAGAAACGAACTATCATATTATGATATCCGAAATGGACAACTATGCTTAAACACAGCAGTAAAGGTTTATCGAAACTGGAAAAGTCAATATTAATTTAATTTAATAAAGAAACTTAATAAATAAATATATAAATTTGGGTTTTAATAAATTTTGATTTATACAAATTCATTGGAAATAATTATTACAGTTTTAATTGTTGGAACCTACTCTGTTAACATGAATAAAAATACAAATAAATGTGCGAAATTGTATTGTGATACCTTTATCCGTTTTATTGAAAATCTAATGTGTTAGGTTTTTCTTTTAAATTTGCGGAACTCAAAAAAATTTTAATAATAATAATTTGAAGCTAAGCACAAGAAAATTGTAAGAAATGAATATTATTCAAGTTAGAAACTATTAACAAAATATATAAGGAGACGTAAATAAAATTTAAAGAGATATTTCTAATTGCAGTTAAAAGTTAGAACTGTTTTTTAGATGATATTATACGCTATTTATGATGGTTTCATAATGTCAAATTGTGTCTTTTCTTGATTTTACTTTCATTCTTAAAATAGCATAAATATATTAAAGTAAAATTGTGAACACACGATTTGTAACATACAAAAAGTAACAAACAACAGTATAAAATAGTGAAGTATAACATTTAGAAGTTGATTCCACAAAAAAAGCAAAGTACTTAGTGCAAAAATATTCAAAATAAAATAAAAGGAAAAGCAAAAAACAGAATGGTTATAATAATAAAATAAACACACACAAAAAACTAATAGTGAAGAGCTTTTGCAGCGTTTTTTTTTTTAAACTGCAGGAAAGCACAACAATACAAATAGCCCAAAAACGGACACTAAACTAATAAAAGATTAATAACTAATTATTTGAATTGAAAAGACAATGATGGCAAAGTCGATGATATTCACAAAAATTTTCACTTTTGTGTGTGATAATGCACTTAGTGAGTCGCCTAAACTGATGGTTCAGCTTAATTGCTGGTGACACAACTGATTTTTATCAATCTAATTATCATAAGGTAAAAATGTCAAGAGAAGAATGTAAAATGGTTTTAATACCTGATAACAGCATACAATGAAGTACAACTTAACAGACATAAAAACTCCTACAATGCGATAAACCCATATAAACTAATCTAATTGTATGAACATTTAGTGCTAAAGAATTCAACAAAATAAGTTTGTTAAGTTGGCAGAGCGATAACTTATACGTTGTTTTCCTTAAGACATAACTCAAATCGTTATTTGTATTTAATTTTTAAGTTTTAAGCTATTGATAAAACTAATTGGTTATTGGCAGTGAGATTGTGAATCATACAATTCTGTAATCATACGGTTATGTGTTGTCAGGTTTCAAATTTACCATTTTATGATTTGACTAATACAAATGGCAGATATTGACCCTTACAATATGGAAATCCAATAAAATTTTGTAATATGTTATTGTTTTATATAGTTGTATTGTTCGCTGCAATAAGTTTGGATTGGTCATATAAAATTCAGAATTTCTTTGATATCGAAGAAGGAAACACTCGCACTTCTCAGTGGTTATTATTGGGTCATGTTTGTTGCATTGCGTTTGTGTTTAATATCGTGTTGTATTGTTTTAAGTTTTAAATGATGAGTGCTACACTTGAAGAATACGGACGTTTTTGGCGAAATATTTTACAGGGGATCCGTACTAACAACCGTTCTTAAAAATTTACCAAATAGTAACAAAAACGCAATAACTAGTCACATTCTATATAGAAAATAAACGGTACCAGTAACTGGCACATACTTTCTCACAAACATATTTAAATTATTAAACAGATTCACTGTGACTTCATAATTGTAGGTGGGGTAGGTGTGGTGATATTAAAATAGGAGATTAACTAATAATTATTATTATTATTAGCTAGAGAGAAAATTATTCGATTGATTTCGAACAAATTTGCACAAAACACATCTATTAGGCCTGTATAGATGCAAAAAAAGGTTTTGAAACATTTTGCAAAACAACCCACTTGTTGGTCAAAAAACCCCAAAAATCTGTTATTCTTATTATTAGCTAAACAAGAATTTTAAGAAAGATACGGTTTTCTGCATATGGTAGGGTACACTAAGAGCTACAATTAAGCCAAATTTTACCAATATCGTTAGAGCCATTTTTTTTATAAAAAAAAATAATAACAGATTTTTTTGGGGGTTTTTGGGCAAAAAAGCGGGTTGTTTTTCAAACATTTTCAAACCTCTATTTCGTGCATCTATATAGGCCTAATTGACATGTTTGGTGCAAATTTGTTCGAAATCGATTGAATAGTTTTCGCTCTAGCTTTGTATACATACAGACATGCAGACATACATACAGACATGCAGACATACTACATACAGACATCCAGACAGACATTTTGTAAAAAACACTTTTTTGGACTCAGGGAGCCCCAAAACGGATATTTCCACAAAAATCTCAACATCTATTTTTTTGTGTTCACTATATATACTTTCTCTATACTAAAGTATAGTGAGAAAGTAAAAACTTAAATAAATTTCCATTGTTATTTTAAACTTGTTCTGATTTATAAATTTTCATAATTTTAATCAGCCTATTATAATTCTCTGCTACATATGTGCTAGGTGTAAATTATAAACACACAAACACTATGTGAATACATACAATTTGGCTTTCAACAATTATAAACATTCATTAAATCTAGAATCGCTTTCTATTTTAAAATATGAACTACATAGCATAAATCACGTACACTTAAATAACCTTCTACAAACACACATGATTCTCTAAACAGTTTTACTTTAAAGCAATGATTGAATTTCAGTTCTAAAGTCTTGAAGTCTTATTGTATCGTAAAGTTCAAAAGTACAAATAAAGGAAAACGCTTTAATCTCTTTAGAAACGTAAAAGTACAAAAACAGGATGTCTTTCGTTTTACAGCTTCTTATAAAATTATACAGGGTATGACTGAAATCCTATTCTTTATAACTTCCTCAGTAACGTCATTAAAACTAAAAATACATTTACGTACGTAAAACCATTATTTGTATGTTATTTAAATGTTAATATAAGCCTAAAGAAGCTATACAAATTTAACCCTCAATAATTCCTTTCTGTGTGATATTGAATTATAGAACTTAAGCAAATTTGTATTTAAATTATTAAATCGAATAGTTTGACAAAGTTCACTATTTAATAAATTATAAAGAATGTCTTTTGTGTTACGTTAATAATCGACTCTGTATTAGAGAATAAATCTGTTCATTTAAGTTTGATTTTACATAACTATTTTATGTATAAAATAAATGATTACTATTTTATGTCAATATTTAAAATTAATTTTATTAATTACATTATTATCTTAATGAAAATAAAACACCAACCAACAAGTCGAGATTGAATTGACCTGACTTATAAAACCAATATTATAAAATGTTTAAACATTGTAATTACATAAAAACGAAACTTTATAAGATATTTATAATGCAACATTTTTAAATGAGTTGCAGGTAGAAATTGTGTTTGATTTTAACATATAAGTTAAACTTGTTATTCTTTTCTTCATTCTTACGAAACTATTATACTAAAGATATCTCTTAAATCAAGGGCTATTGAGAAACCGAAGTTTTGAAGAGAAATTTAGAGAATGAAACCTATTTTTTTCAGAATCGAGGTCATTACTTCAACAAAACAAAGAAGTGAACTTAATGTACGTCAGACTGGATTTTTCGAAATTTGAAAGATGTTTTGAATAAACAGTATTACTTTAAGTAAAAAATAAGTTTTATCAACTACTGCTATGTGTTCAAATTAATTTCTATTGAAATATATTAACACAACTATAGGTTTTCTAGAAGTACTTAGTGAATTAATTCAAGTTTTGAGTACGTATAGACCGTTAGGGAACTGGATATTAATAAACAAAATAAGAGCTAGATTAGGTGTGCCAATGATTCTGTAATATCAAATATTTTTTATTGTTTCTTGAAAAAACCCTGAACGTAAAACTAAGTTATTTTCATCGGTTTAAAATACAACCCATAATTATAATCTAAGTCATCTACTAGAATATATACAAACAAATCATGAAGTTTACTATCTCAAAAATGAGTACAACATGAAACGAAATAAAGTAACTTTTTCTAATTAATACTGCTGGAGACTTGATTAAGAGGGACTGATGACGAAACAAAATCGTGTAAACCCGTGTCTATTTGACTAATGTCAAACTGTTCTTTGCTTAGTGCCAAAGTTATACACTCGAAAAACACCATTCTAGCAACACTTTAAAACTTTACTCTTATTCAACTGAATGAACAAAAGGTATTAGAATGTGAAATTGTATGTTCATGACAAGTGCGAAGCCTGATGATGTCTCTATTTAGATGAAATGGCCGTAGCTAAGTAACATTCAAAAAGGATTATTTTAAACAGACCTATAAAGGTAAATGCAATAACTATATAAATAATATATTTACTTGTTAGTTAGGTTATCTTTCATTCAGAAGTTACATCGATATTTGTGTGTTAGAGAGGAAAATAATATATTCATTTTTCTAAAAAAAAAAACTTTTGTTAGAAGTTATACACATAGATTTAAAATACAGACTAAAATTGGGACAAAAACGAAATATGGACCTCACTGAAGATTAAAAAGCTGTTGTAACTCAAATTACCAATATACTGCATATGATTACATTGTTTTACAGTACAATTAGACCCATGTACGTTGTTTTCATTCCACGCGTAGGTCAATAGTGTTATAAACGTATGACCAATTATTTAAAACGTCAATTCGACAGGAATGCTTCATTTTACATTTCTTTTCCGATTAAATTTTACATGACGTTTCACTATTAAATAACTTTAAATGTAAAAAGTGATTTAGGTAGAAAAAAGGCACTGTGATCTCCAAGTTCACATTTTATTTGCGCCAGCAATAGGATCCTCCTACACAACCTAGTTAAGCTGCTCCCCGTCCTTTATCAGTCAAACCGGAAAAGAAGTTACGCAACAACAACACAAATCCTACATTGCATTATTTTTGTAAAATAAGTCAAATATGTGTTTTTAGAAATTTCTTAGTATTGCACTAAGTTGTAAACAGTATATTAGATACTGAGTTAATATTTTACCTTTGGTAGTAAGTTCATTATACCGGTAGCATCATGGATACTATTTCAGCGGTCGTGTTTGTAAACTAACAATCACTTTCACTGCTGAATTTTATATTCACTTTGGAATTTATACTCGTTAAATGTCAGTTACAAAAGTTTAATTTTTTAATGTTGTTTGAGGTAAGAAATAAACAAAAGTAATTATATAAATGCGTAACAAACTCTAAATGGAATTAACTATA
>JAGFPH010005626.1:31875-67288 GCA_018207615.1 Philaenus spumarius
AAAACAAACTATAAAACTTCTGCGATTTGCATTGGCTTGCCTTGGTAAATATAAAATTTACCAAATATTCAGAGGGGGTATTTTAAAAGTCATATGTTTAGCCAAATCTAATGGTCCTTTCAAAAAATGTCTTGCAACTATGTTTTCCCAAGTATTTTACAGTGGTTCCATCATAAGACAACTGCTGAGTTGGCTCAAAGTTTTTTTCTAAAGTTTTTTGAACTTTACTTATTATTGGTCGAAGTTTTCACATCTTATGTGATTGATCGACTTGGATGTTGTCGACACAGTGAATAAATCGTAGAATCTGTTCCAATCGGTTGCGTTTCATGGCATTTTCACAAACTAATTTGTTACGCATGTTATCAAGTGTATCCCAATAATATCTTTTTCCTAGAAGGGTATAAGTCCACCTTCATCTTCATCAACGCAATCCTTATCTGTTAGAGCAGATGATTCAGGGGGTGCTATATATAATATATTGCATCTACATCCATATGTGATTTATCATAACTGTAACTATAGTTTGGTTACTGTAGCCCGTGCATCACTGAGGATGGTGATATTGTCGTTGAAACGCGTTTGAGGTTAGTAAACGTATTTATTGTGAGATTTTGTGTTCAGGTTTTATTTTATCTAAGTTACTTTCTCACAAGTCAAGCTCATTAGTTATTTTTCATCATCATCAACGTCATCATTTTTCCTAATATTAACACCAGCTCATCTTTCAGAGTAAATAAATCATTAAAAAAACGGAAATGGATGTAATAATAAAATAATTTGCCTAAGTGACACGGATGTACTAACATTGCCACTTGGCAGCGACAATTATCACAGCCGCATCACATATCATTAAAAATCAAACTTTTAGCATTATCTAACATCAAATGTTGATTATAAGACTCATATATAAGCATAATTACTTATAAATAACAAATTACAACTAAATAGTAGTATGTATAGAATTTACCGAAATCTAATAGACATGATTATTGTAGCAGCAGAAAGTAAACAAAAGTAATTTCTAACAAAAATAACACTGTAAATGAAACACAACAGCCGACACGTACAAAGCTCAACTTCTCTGATGTTTCTAAACACCGCAAGCAGTGTTAACAACATTGTCTAGCCAAAACATAATTTCCCTACTTAATTTCCCTTGCCATTTTTTGTGTTGCCATAGGACAACTGTAGGTTATTAAGGGTATGGAACTAAAAGTGCACAGTTGTAAACATGCTTACCCTTGGGAAAACCGAGAAAAAACACTTCTTGGTTCATTGTCAGAGAGCTGGTTGGAGAAGTTTATATTTAACCCAACGGACAGATTCATTAAACATCTTATGAAGAAGCATTCAAAATTTACCAGGATATAATTTGTTTTAATATTTACGACATTTTTTATATGGAATAAGAACAAATTATATTTTTGATGTGTTTAATCGAACAATACTACGTAAATTTATGGGTAGATATTTCATGTGTTTTTTTTTTTTTTTTTAATTATGAATTGTAAAATATAAAATCTTTTATTTTTTATGTGTATATTTATTTACATTGTCAAAAAACTTATGGATTAAATGAACCAACAAGTCGATGTACGTTCTAAGAAAGCTCTTTACTCTACCAACAATAAACAAGTAAAGCTTTTTGTTAAACATTGGCAAAGTGAATGTGAAGCTGTTCTTCTTTCTAATGGAAATTTGCTCTTGCTTTGATCACGAGGTAAACGGGAAGAGTTCAATAATTATAAGTGAGGTCAGTATAAAAATACTGGTGTAAAAATACTCATAAAACTTAAAAACAAACTATATCTGATCAAAATGTTAGAGAACATTTTTTGAATCATTTTTTTTCTTTTCAATCCAGCAATTTAAAATTAATATTGTGTTTTAGGCCGTCAACTTTCTGAACTCGTTCGAACTACAATTCCTTAATGGATTCGCGCTATTATTTTTGGTCAATTTATAATATTGAGTATATGAAGAGTAGTTGTTCTTATTAATGTAACTACTGTAAAACTACCGAACTACTATTCCAATGCAATTTATAGAAACATGTGTAAACTCTAGTTCTTATTTTTTACTCGAGAGACGCCTGATACTACAGCTATTATTAAATGGAGAATACAATTCATATGAAAAAAAACTGTTTGCAATACAAAATGAACCATTTACTTATCAACCATGTTGTAGTTTTAATAGTTTGTCATTTAGACAAAAATAGTTTGTTATTTTGACAGTTAGTTGTATCTGTCATTTCACGTTATCTTGTAGTTTGTTAACATGTACTTGGCAATAAAAATTTTCCGATTGTTTTTAAGACTTTTAAAACCCAATTAATATTGTTTTATATATTTTCAAACTAATAACTTCAACTTGCATGTAATAACTTTTATTAAAAGCACTTACTAAAAATCACATTTTGAGTCTTTGTTAGATAACATGGAAAGGCAAGAAAGTAATTAATTAGATTAATTCACTTATACAATAAAAGCTTTAAGAGCTCTCTTGAGTCCCTAAGTTGTTATTTTTCTTAACATATTTACTCTTTGTACTGTACTCTTTAACTCTTGCACCATCTAAGTTTTCAAGGCGTAGAATGTAAAGCAATTTATTTAAAATATTGTTTCACGGTCATTGAAAATGGTCAACATGTAAAATGATAATTAAAAAATGTAAAGCGAAAACAGATGTTTGATCTGTAACATGGAGCTTGTACAAATACATTCAAAACAGCTGTCAATATTTTAAAATTATGATAAAAATATGTATGTGTTTTACATCAAATAAATTTGTTACGTTAGAGTAGATCTTTGCTCGTAATGCTTGGTATGTCTGTTATGCATACTTATTATGTTATGGCATACTTTTATTTACCAGCTTAGAGATACAAAACATGTCAATGATTATTTATTTTCAATAGTTAGAATATTTAAACAAAATTTTAAATTTAATGTCAAATTATTAATTATAATTGAAAGGCTACTTTTTATTTTAAGTAGACGTTATAGCCTATAGATCTTTGTTAACTTAAGAAACACTTGGCACAAGACATTGTTGGTTTAACTAAATTTTTATGAAATCAATCCAGTAAGGGTCTGGGTAAAATTATAACTATCTTATATGTAACCTCAAACTCTTATTCTCACACATAGAATATTTGCGAGTGATATGCCCTATTGTAAAATCTCAACTAAATATTCTATGTTTTCAAACATTTATATACTGTTAATAGTTTGTTCTAACAAATATGGGCTTGTAAGTTGTATGACAACTAGACAGGAACTTTGCAAATATTTCTTTCTAAACTTCAGGAGTTTATTTCTTACATCAAAATAATGAAAAAGTCATTATAAAGAATTTTATATTTAGCTACATTTTACTTATTTCTTATTACGAAAGTTTCATATCGTTTCAACTAAAAACATAAAATCCTAAAAGTAATTAATATAGAGAAAACAATTTACAAGTTATTTCGAGTTGTAAAGACTTTATTTAACGAACAAAATCAACTGATTTCCTTTACTTATTCGAAGTAGATAGTTTTAAACGTTTTATTTCCAAATGTCTAAAAGAATAAACTATCTTTATTATTTAAAAAAATAAAATATGGTTTATATTTACTATTGTAAATATTACATAACCAACTCTGATTCGAAAATATAAAAGGGCTGTATTTTCTATGTAAATTTAGAATCTAATGAACAAAAAGAAAAGTAAAATATTGAAATCAACGCATAATATACTAAACTGCCCTAAAAACCCTTATTGTTGGACCTAATTTTTACTCATAGATAGGAGAGCTTTAGTTGTTAAATATTAAGTTGCTATACTATAAGTGATGATAAGTTTTAAAATTGTTATAGTAATATTAAAGTAGTTAATAGGAATTAAACAACATTTGTTTTAACGGATAGAGGTAATTTAAACCTTAATTAAATTCATCCCTTTCCTAATGTTGCACACACAAAGAATATTATAAGGTTAGGAATAGATATTTGGAGATTTTGACTGTCTTGAAGAGTAGTACAACCTTGTTTGCTTTAAATTAGAAAATATTTAATGCAATTTTTCTTCTTTTTTTAACAAAGCGAGTGATTTTTTAAGTTAACTTACATTTATTTAAATCATTTTAGAAAACAATTTGCTTTCTCAAAATGATAGATACTTTAGTAATATAAAATAAAATTAGCATTTTGCCAGTTAGTAATTAGGGAGTAGTTAAAAAGACGATACTTGACCCCATTTTTCTAGCTTAAAGAGCTCTTAATTTTAACGATGATTGTAAAGATAATCTCATTTATTGTTCTTCGTCGGGAATTAAAATTTAGTTTTGAGTTTTATGAAAACCAAGCAGATCATCTTAGTAAAGTATTAAAGTGTGAATTTTCAGAAGTTTAAGTTAAAATGTGGGGGGCAATTAAACTTCGTTATTATCCAATCTAAAAAGTACACTTAAAAAAAAATGCATAATGAGTATGATTTAAATTAGGTTGTACTGGAATTATTAAGAACAATGTTTTAAAAAATAAAAAGGAAAAGTGCGGCTTTTACTTAAGCACCAAGGGTTTGCTATTGCCAGCCATATATTAATATAAACGCTCCAACGTTAGTCGAAGGATCAGGGAAAAGGTGGTGATTTTAAAAACAAATTCTAAAACTACGATTCACTGCAAAAACCGGTAGGTATGTAATTGTTTAGATATCTTTAAATAAATTCCTTTTAAATAATACCTCCGCCACACAATCGTAACATACGATAATTGGTTTGTGGATACCAATCTTTGGATGCTCCCCCAAGTTACATAGTAAAGTATTGACTTGGACTTGTTTTACCTCTGGGGTCAGGAGATAATAAAATTGTGTATCCGTCCCGATGTGCATGTTAAATATCAACTGAAAATATAAGGGATTGTCTACTATATATTGAAAAAATACAGATGATTGTTTAACATACTAAAAAATAAAGGCGTTTGTTTAGTATATTGAAAAAATTAAGGCCATTGTTTACTGTGATGGACTGGAAAAACCCTGGTACAATGTTTTTTTCAAGTTAAGAGGAGATTCTATAATATTTAAAACATTTTTAGATAAGACTGTTTCATTACAACCCAAGTGCTATAATGATACCTTTATAAGTTCCAGAGAAAATCTACTGTAACAGGCAAAATGACAGAGAGACAAGCGATCCTATGCTGGTCCCGTTATTTTCGTCTAATGTATTTAATTGTTTTTACTAAACTGTTAATAAATTATTAAAGAACTAATAGTAGAAATCTAGGCTGTTACATCAAGTTTGGCAGCTCCCAATACATAAGGACTTAAATATTTGAGAATTTCTGTACTATAGTAGGCGATATATTATTATATTTTAACTATACTTTTAACAAATCCAGACAGACTTATTGTATTGAACTTCAGTATAATGGTATTTCTAGATGAGCATATAAAAATTAGTTTATTTCTGGAACAAATAAACTAGGGCTTTATATCAGCAAGCTTCCAGAATATTAACAGTCTAATGGATAAATAACACATTCTTATAAAATATCAAAACCTTTAACAAAAGTAATTAATTTATAAAATGTTACACAATCATTATACAAAGTCAACATATAAAACATGTACAGGGAAATACAAACAACAAATCTTGTAAAACGAATAAGTTCCGATACGGATACAAATAAATAAATTATTACCTGCAGGAACTAGTTTTAAAGTCGGATGACACTATTTATGTGGTTTGCGTGCAATTATTGATTAATTTTAGAGTAGAGGCACCGCCCATGCTTCGCTTGTTCTTTTCGTCCCACTCACAATGGTTTATCCACCTACTGTGTTTTGACATTTTACCTTCAACTGATGAATGAGTCAACTAATATTTATTTTAAATGTTTATTTTGGCTTGTGATATTTCCTACATTTGCAGTTGTAATTTACTAACTAAAAAAATATCTATTTTGTACGAAGTCTTTCCCTAACGACTCAAAAAAAGATCAGTATAGTCATGCAATACCAATAACATAGCATGCTTTGTGCTTCGGGCCTTGCTCTAGGATGTGCACACCTGGGTAAAATATTTAATTTCTTCCACCGCTGTTTGGCAAGGAGCTTTTATAACGGGAAGTAGCTTGTGGCAAGATATTAATATAGGAGACAAGATTATTTAGTTTCATAGATTTGAAGAGTTGAAATTAAAACCGAGCTAAGTGACAAGAAGTTACTTTTGAGATAATTGAGATTACTGTATTTGGAGAGATATCATAATTCTAGTCGTGCAAACATGACGAAATAAATAATTTTATTTCTTTAAACAAACATGAAGAAAATTTCAAAACTTAACTATCTAACTCATAAGTAGTAAATATGTTTTTAAATACCAAACAAATTTAACTAGCTAAATGCAAAAACTAAAACATGTATAAGTGCTTAGAGTATCATCTACTATAACTGGTTTATTCTTCATTTACAGTATTGAAGTCTCTAGTGTTACAAAGTGAGATGAGTGATATTTTAATTTATATTTAGATAATTAATCATATTAGGAGTATAATTTTATTGGTACAGTGCGATGAAGTCGAATCGCATAGTTACATTTCATAATAACCCAACGACGGAGCTAGACGAGTAAAACTGAGTTGTGGAAGAGGTATTAAAAAAATTGGAGTAAATTCAAAACGGGGCTTTATGGGTGGAACCGGCCTATGTATACATCGAGGCGAGACGCGCTAGCCGGAAGATGCCATGAGGTGAGGCCTCATTTCTTTTGAATATTTGAGGAAATTATTTTGCATCAATTTAAGTAGAAACAGTTTTTGTTTGTTTTGTAATTTTGTTAATTATTTATTTTATTTATGTCCGTATTTGAAAACTTTGGAAAGTTGATATAATATTTGAACTCAGTTTTGCCCGTAAGGTTAGGCATAAGCTGTATTAAAGGTTATTGTTTCCGAATATGTTAATAGATTACTGTATTTAATAATCTATTTATCTGTTATTGTAATTAAAGATATGTTAAGATATTCTTAATGGGGTTTTAGTTATTGTATAAAATATAGGTATATGATCCTCTCACGACTTAACTTTTACCAAGTGAGTTGTCTTTTATATAAAGCTCCGTAGGGTAATACTTTTATATTACGTAGGTAATACTAGCCTGTAGGACGTTGACAGTACAGATAGGCTAACTTTGAGCTCTTATCTTAATTACATAAATAATGTTTACATGTATTACACTATGTACTACAAACACATGATTTAAAAACATAATATGTTATGGTGTGAATTTTATAAATATGTTAACATGTATGTACAATGTTCTTAATCAATAAAACAATGCAAGCACAACTTGATTGCAATGAAAAAATAAAATATTACAGTTTCCCCTAACACTCCCTAAGTTTGTCCCAAAATGTCTTCATAAAAGTTCCTATTTAAATGTTTAAGGTACGGAATCATTGTTCTCAAGTCGGCCTTTTTTTCATCAGAGAGTTTGTTTTTAGAAGACTTGTAGACCATTAATCGTATTTTACATGGTGCCAACGTTACTTAAAACTTTGACATGATGAAAACTGTCATCTTAATTTAACGTTGCTTTCGCTAGCACCTTTTTATTTCAGACACAGAAATTCAATGGACCTTTAATATTTCGAAATTCTTAGCATCTTTACAAAAATAGTTGATTTTTGGTACAAAATTTTGGCCTCTTGAAACTAATAGTGAAGTATATTTTTGAAAACATTATTTGTACATATAAAGGCTAGCATTATTTATAATTATGTCTAATTGTGTTGATACATAATTGTGCATGAGATAATTGATTGTTGTAAATAGACAAATAAATGAGTGAAGTTTTAAGAACCTCAAGTACTCAGTTTTATCAAAAATTAAAATTATACATTGGTAAAATTTATAAATCAATTTTGTAAGTTTGATTACTTAAAAAATTCCAAAAATAGTTACTGATTATTATACTTAGATATATATTCTTGAGTTTATAAACGTTTTAATGAACTGCAATGCTTATTATTGCGTTGTAATGCAGGGTCACGTCCATTGCATTCAACGATTCCTTAAATTGTTCAGTAAATTCAGAGTAATATTGTTGAATTGTAATATGGTCGAACCCAAGTACCTAACGGTTTTATTTTTTGGTACTCCACACCCAGATAGTATAGTCTTATTGTGTTATAATAGCGAAGAATGTTCGTACAGTTGTAAATCAACCATCTTAGCAGTAAATATGGTTTGATTTTACAGTCTTTGTTAGTTGTGCGGAATATGTTTGGGTGATTTTTCTTTATTTTAGAAATGTGCTAAGAATGTACTCAGAATGTCTTCAGCACATTCCAAAATCATATACTGAGAACGTGCTACTCACATGCCAGACAATCTCTTAAAATGACAAAAATAGAAGTGAATTTATCATTTACCGAGCATGTGCTCAGTATATGCCTAAAGTGCCAGTACATTCCTGGCATATATGGTACTTTGTGAGCATGTACTCGGTACATTCTGTGCTGTCTGGGAAAGGTACAAAGGTAGGTTCAAAGCTTTGAAACAAAGACTATTTAACTTTAGAACGCAAAGTCTGATTCATTGCGCTTCCATACAACCTTCTAAGGGAATATAGAGGATACAATATTCTCCCATTGTATTACATAGTTTAGAGTAGCGTATATAAAACCTACATAGATGACCATCGATAAAACTACATAGAGTTGGAGGTTTCGAATTATAACTACTTTTATGGCTACACAAACTACTGTGTACAAAAGTGTAGTTTCACTTAAGGAACTAAAACATCATTAATCCTTGTTGTTTACAAAAAACAAGTACCTGATAGTTTAAAATATCAGTAAAATTCTAATAACTATACTTGATTATTGTTCAGCAGTATATATTGTTATAAGTTGTATTAATTTGAAAGTAAAGTTCTATTTTTTTTTTAATTTTAACTAAAGAAAAGTGTCAAATGTTTCATGCTGTATACATTTTTATTATTTTTGAAGTAAGAAAATTACAGAATTATACAAGTAAGAATTTTATAAATTTATGCAATTTAATATACATATTCGATATTCTTTTCAAATTGATAATAGTTCCAACCAAACGTTTATCATATATTGTATTATTTAGGGAAAAGTACTGACTATAATTCATGAAAACCACTAATAATATTAATATTAAGTATTACTTTTCAATTAATTAGACTTACACGTCTTCTATGTTTTCTTGTAACATAGATTTTTACGTAATTTAAAAAAATGTGTATCCAAAATTGTGTCATCTTTGGAACCATTTAATGACAACAGTTGTAAGAAAAGACTATACAAACGATAATTTATTAGACAAAATTAAATTATACTTTTGAAGCTTTAGGGTTAAACATTTAAAAATACAAACAGAATATGATAAATATTATAAGTATATCTTTCCACAAATGCAGCTCATTATTTATGTATATTACACATCAAACTTTAGTTGGTTATACTTTTGTAATGATATCATAATTTAATCTCAGCTTCGTAGATCTGGAAATTAATGTATTTGATAAGGGAATTAGCTTAGTAAGAGTACAGATGTCAGGTTCAAAGCTTTGAAGATAACTTTGCTTGAACTGAATTATAAACGTCAGAAAATATACAAGTGTTATAATACTGAATTTAATCCCATAACCGTTGATTGTTTTCATCAATTAATTGTTTTTATATTGGTTTTTATAACAAAAACATAAAATCAATTAAATCAATAGAAAAATTACAACAGAGGTTTTCAAAAGCTCCTCAAACTTAAGGTGAGACATGGAAGAAAGCTTTTGATTGCTGTGCATAAAGATTGTGCTAAAACTCAAAGAAATACAAAATAAATTGTACCCTATTTTTTTAAACTCAAGCATATAATTGCACACACAAATTTACTTTACTTTTAAGGTCTTGGACTATCGAAAAAGCTGCTCTCGAAAAAAAATGGAACTTTAAACAATCTATGAGTCAACTGTTTGTAGTAACAACATTTTATTAAATGGATTTTAATTTCCATTACATTTTGTAGTATAAATACGAGAAACTAATGTTTGCAACTAAACGAGTTGAAATAAGAAAAATGAGAACTGGCATAAACACACAAACCCTAGGGGAACTAGAGAAATAACTCTTGGCTCTCATTTGCTGAAGGCTGATGGATTTTATATTTAAAGGCCAACTTATCTTTTATCAGCAGAATATTTGCAGAGGTTCTTTTTCTAACTTTGTTTATTATATACAATGTCGTGCTTCCCTTTCAGTGTTCCGTAACTTTATAGTAAAAACACGTCAAGTGTCCCATAATATGTACACCTTGTATACAAGTAACTTATATCAATCTTAAAGGTGGAAAAGATGTTTCTTAAAATTACTCCAAAATGTCAGAATATTATTCCTTACATTAAACTAATAAAAAGTTTATATAAACATATTTCCCAAAACTGTTGTGTTTTTCTCTAGTAGTAATTTTGTGTTTTATAACAACACATTGCATATCTTTTATAATACCGAATATTAACTTGGATATAAATAGCAGGTAACGTTTATGATCTATTTTGTTTTAACGAGTTCGGTAGGAGTTAACAAATCGAAAATGTATTGAGTTTCGAAAAAAAGTGTTATTAGTTGGTTTCTATGGCAATGCCAAATATAAAATACGAATAACGAAAAAAACGTTACCAAATTGGTTCCTATGGCTTACATTCAAGAAACATAAGCTTTGGTTCATCAATTTAAATTACATTTTTTGGTTCCGTCCGGCGTAATTCAGATATTATCGACTATATATAGCACTGAAAGTTTATGTTAGGCCTAGACTTAAAATTTCTAAATTTAAGACGGGTAAAACAAACACACAATAATTTTAGGTTAGGCCTAGATGGATGAACCAACATTTTATGTTTATAGAATGTATTTACAATGATTAGACATTATTTTAACTGTGTTTATCATCTTAGCTTTGATGTTATAATTAATTCTAAATCTTTATTACAATAACCACAAACGTAAGGAAACAGTAAATATTTGCTTAACAAACAAACTAATAATAAACAGCAATTGAAAGATTAAAATTATGTGTGTATGTTGTCGTTAATGCTGGTAAAAGAATTTAATAAATGGCATGATGAACTTCGTTCCTGACGAGGGTCCCACGACCGCACACATTAACTTTTTTTTAAATAAAAATCATATTACGAAAGACTATTCTATTCTTGGGTGCTGTTTTAGGTGGTGTTTGTAATTAATTACTATAATATTTTTTATGTTTTGATAGTTCAGTTAACCGTTAAGCTACAGAATGTACAAAAACTACATAATTTGTCTATCATATGCAAATAATTAGAAATATGAACGAAGTTGAAGACAGTACTTTTGCGGTATTTTAATCAAAATAAAATGGTTAAGCCTATAGCATTAAAAAATATGAATACGATGTTAGTTTTTGTTTATAGATGGTCCAGCGTCTGGTTAACCCAAGGCGTATCTTTAATACGCCTTGTGGTTAACCTACCTTTTTCTCAGCAAAGTATCTACCAGAAAAACAGTATATCTGTGGAGCGGCAAAATTTAACGGATACCCAAAAATCACAATAGACAATATTATAAGCAAAGCCACCGAAAAGAAAATGAAAACATTGAACTCAACAATAAACCCATACAAATCAGAAAAAAAGATGGGTAAGATGACGTATACTCCCGCTTTATCAAATATTGTGCAAAAAACCTTCAGAAAACAATCAAATGTAAACGTAGCTCTTACATCGGAAAACAACCTTGGAAAGTTACTAGGAAACCCTAAAGATGGTATCACCTTACAGGAAAAATCCGGTACCTATAGTGTCAGTTGTGAAGTGTGTTCCAAAAAATGCATAGAACAAACAATAAGGAATATAAAGATCAGGAGTAAAGAACGTTTTGCACATTTTAAATACAACCAGGCCGAAACATTTGCTATAGCAAAGCATTGCCCAGACGAAAATCTTTTTTTTATAAAACACAATCAAAAATACTATCGACGCGTGGGAAACTAAATATATTAATAAAAATAAAAACATAATAGTAAATAATAAACTAGGACCCATACAAAACTCCGTTTTAATATAAACTAACATGAGGAGATTTTTGTTACATTTTTGTTTAATTTTGTATTATGTGCTTGTTTATTATTGGCCTATAGACTATTATATTTTTTTATACATTTTCTTGTTGTTTGTAATCTAGTCTTGATTAACTTTTATTACTAGAGCTTATAATTAGATTCACTTATTGTTGTTTTATTATTGTTTTACATATACCGTTGTCCTTACTTAATTAAAATAACCATTTCATGCTAAGTATTTTACATAGTATTCTCTTTATTTTGTAACAATTGTATTACGATAATTCAAATTATTAGTATATACATATTACATAGTCATATAACTTAATTTTACATGGCCGTTACTTTTAACTTAGAAAGTAATTTTACTTATATTATTTGATATGTTAGTATATAATTTGTTCGGGTAGTTTACTAAGCTAAATCCATTTGCTACATTGTTTTTAACATAATATTAAGATTGTTTTATTATATAGTTTGCTTAAATTTATTATTTTACAATAGCCTATAACTGTTACATATGTATCTAACACCATTCTGTAATATTAAACTCCCTCTCTGTGCTATTCACTTTGGTATTTTACTTTCTCTTGCTAACTGTTGTTACGATTGGTTGTTTATACGCTCTCTTGTAGAGAGGTATAAATATGTAGCTTAGCCCTAGGCTAAACTAGTTATAAGTTTTTAGTTATAGCTCATGTATCACTGAGGATGAAGATTTTATCGTTGAAACGCGTATGATTATTAAATGTTTGTGTGTGAGAATTAGTTATTATTATTTAAAAATAATTTCTTCTCACTCGTCAAGCTCAAAGTTTATTAAACACAATGGGATAATTAGTGTACTAAGTTAGTTAGGATTTATTTCTTCTTTAACCCAACTTGAGCCAGTATGGTGTTATTAAAAAACCTACGAAATAATTTGTTTCGTACTATTATTAGAAGGTACAATAACTCTACATGGAACTAGTATATTTCATTACTAGTACCGAAAGTGGCACTTTCCGGTGCGCGCCCAAGTTTCATGTGTGAGGCGGAGCCGAACACAGGAATATCGAATTTCACGTGTGAGGCGAAGCCGAGCATGTGAAAGTGTGTTTCACGTACGAGGCGAAGCCGAGTACGGGAATAATTGGAGCAAGTGCCGGAAAATCACTTTCGGTACAAGTTATGAACGGTACTTTTCATCACAACGCAAAAATACACACAATGCTGAAGAAGAAACCTCAGTATGTTGAAATGTTGAACAATAAGAACAGCTGATATAAATTGTAAGAATAAACGGCAAAGCGACGTCAGAGCGCGTAGCGGGCAAATGGAAAACTAATTGAGAGCAAGGGAAAACAAATTTAGAGCAAGGGAAAATCAGCTGATCGTTTTTCCCTTGCTCTAAATTAGAGCTTGGGAAACGATCGTTTTCGTTGCTACCAGCTGACATCGAAAGTAGCTACTTTCGGTACGGAGTGATGAAAAATATTTTTCATATTAAATGAGTAATGCGATTTTCAGTTATTAAAATAGCTTCGGGTTTGCCAATTAACAAACTTGGACGAGATTTTCATCTATATAGTTTACCGGTCTGTAAATAATTTGTGCAAACTTACGACATACATCGCGTCTATAAAAAGTAATGTATATAAACTGTAGGCCTGGTAATAGTTATGGGGTCTGTAGAACATGAAACGGTAAATTATGTAGATATTTTCCGGTCTATGGTATCGAGTGTAATTGGTACTTTCTTCCGAATATACATTAACATATTGAAATCTTTCTGGTTTAATTATTTAGTTTAGAAATCAATAATTAAAAAAATACCATTATTTAAAATTAAGAATTAATCCAAAAGCTGGGACCAAACCAAGCTTTAATAATAAACATATTGGCAAAAAAAGATTGTTTCTAGGAAATAGGCAAGATAAAATTTGAAATAATATTTCTCGAAGAACGTGAAAAGTTATGTTTAGTAATAATTACTTTAATGGGTAGTTCAAAAGGCATATTGTTTGATATTGTTTGATCGAGAATGTTAAGATAATCACATTTACTGTTCTTCGTAAGGAATTAAAATCCAATAAAACACGTATTATTAAAATAAAACGTTGTAGTCAGTTTTAGAGACTTGACACTGTAGTCAGTTTTGAGACTTAAAAGCACATCTAAAAACATTGTTGCTAGAAGTACAGCTTTACAAAAACTTTATTTTATCAAATTTGTTAGGAAATCTTTGAACCATAGCATATACATTTTTTCAATCTAACAATATACAAACATATTGCGTTTTGGGTGATCAAGTTACTACATTCGTTCTAACCACAATTCCGTAATTAATTCAATCTACTGTTATTGGTAAATTTAATATAAATTGAGAATATGAAGAGTTGTTTTTATTAATATAAATAATACTGACAATTTTCAAGATGCATTACCAGTTCATCACCCACCGTACCGAACCTTAAGCTTGCTAGTCAAACTGTTACTATTTTATAAAATCCTGTTTAGAGTATTAGTTCATTATTTTTTACTCGAACAAAACCAAATTCAGCAGCAAGTATAATACTAAATTGCAAACCGTCCCTATAGTTTAAAATTAATTCACTTGGTTTAAAAAAATGTTTGCAGTAAAATAAGAAGTTAAGATAAAGTTTAATGGAAGTAAAGTACCTTGTTGTAAACATGCTTACCCTGGGGAAACGAGAAAAAAAACTTTACTGTTCATTGTCGGAGAGCTTGTGCGAATGGTTTATATTTAACCCAACGCATTTATTTATTAAAATCTTTATGAAGAAGCGTGCATAAATTACATTTTTAATTTAACAAGATATATTTTTTTTAAATATTTACAAAAATTATTCATAACATAGAATTAAATAACTTATATTTTTATGTGTTTTATCACACAATAGGAAGACAATTTTCTTGGTTTTTATGGCGTGTGTTCCACCAATTTTGAGAAATTTCAATTGAAAAAAACTTGGTATTATTTTCATTTACAATGTCACCAAACTTACCAACTAAATATACCAAATAGTTGTTGTAAGTTGTTAGAACAATGTAAAGGTCTACCTACATAAAACAGGGAAAACATTTTGCTAAACATTGGCAATGTGCATGTCAGATTTTACTTTTTTCTAATGGAGGTTTGCTCTTGCTTGGTCCTGGAGGAAAACTGGAAGGGGCATCTATTCCAAGTGAGGTAAGATTTCTGATCAAATTAATACAAGATCTCGCTTTGTACTCGCTTTAGTACAACAAATTAAACTTTAAAAGTTCAAATGCATTTTCTAAACGTAGTTTTATTGTAAAATATGGATTTTTATATTATTAGTTAAACTCATTTGGCAGAATATTTAAAAACAAGTATAAATAATAAACTAATTCTATTTAACTCTTAATTCGGTACAATCCCAACGAATCAAAATTTGTGTTACTTAATGTTAATTTTTACTACAAAACAATATTTGTATATTGCCAAAATGTATTTCTATTTCACTTAAAATAGGACATCTCAATAATAAACATTACATATAATATTGTGATTTATACGATCAGGAGAAAGCACTTTGTTACTTACTGAGAGAGTTACAATTTTATTGTCTATTTGCAATATTGTGAACATTTAAATAACAAAGTAAAAGACGTACTGTGTTTGTGGTTTGATGCTTTTGTCCTTCTCAAACATTTTCTGCAAGTATTATTTTTCTTTTACTTTCTTTGAAACTTAATAAACAATGTTACCCTGAACTTAACAACATTTTTAGTTTTAATAATAGAATAGTTTGTCATTTTGACGGTTGTCTCAGTCACTTCACGTTATTTCGTGTTCGTTAAGGAGTACTTGCCACTAACAATATAATTCTACGCTATTGTTAGTAATTGTTAATCTGTTTCTTTTAGTTATTTGTATTATGTTAGTGCGGTTGGTTAGTTTTTTATTAAAGTGTGTACTAAGTGAAGTGAATAAATATAGGAATTGTGTTGCAATTTAAAGAAAATGCACTATAATTATTAATGATATATGAGATTTTCTAGTGATAAGACTTGCCCTAGCTTACCTGATATTATAATTTTAGTGCGTTTATTGAGTTTTTAAAATGTGTTTTTTTTTTAAGATTAACAGTACCGTAATTATGCATATGTACATATATACTCTGATTCATTTAATGCTTTTTTGAAAACGTTTTTTGTTCTTTTTAATACTAAATACGTTTTACATAAAATAATTTGCTTTAAAAATGGATCTATTCTACATCTACAAAACCAGAACTTTATAATTTTAACCACTTTATTTTTTGTAGGACTTTACCAACTTGTAAGAGACATTGTGTGTTTGCAAGTCACTGATGATTAAAAGGATAATTGTGTTCCACTTCCCAGGTCCTCGGTTGATAAAAGTATTCAATGGTGTGCACACGCAATGGTATTAATTGTGTTATTGTGCGCATGAATATTTGTAATGTTGTACTGTATTTATTTTATTGTAATATCGACCTCAATAGAGCGACAATCTGAAGATGAAACGAGTTCCGAAACGCGTCATGTAAAGTAGGTAAACTACTTAATTTACAAAAAAATCACACATTCGTATATACAAAACACATTTACTTGTGAGATGTTCTAATGTATTGTAAATTTCTTTTGAAACCAAGCATGGCGATTAAGTTATTAAAATTAACTTATCTTATCTTAAAATATTTTTTTTTTCTTCATTATTTTCCCTGTACAAAAGAATTGGTAACACTATTAACTGTTAGTTATAATAAAACCAAATAATAATATGTAACTTTAAACAATTATTAAACAACTTATTAACTTAAAATAATTCAAATTGAACTTAAATGCTATTATACAATAATTTCTACAATATTTTAAACTTAAACAAACAATGAAAGAAATCATAAAATTACCCTTCTGTTACAAGGAAAATGTAGGCACTTCATTTAGGCTTTAATAAGCCAGTTTAGAAGCTACCCTCATTAAGAAAAAAAGAAATTAAATTATACTTATCAGACTTCGAATAAAAAACGAAGGGCGGTGAAAACTTATAACATACTTTAACAAAATAAGAATACAAAAACAAAAATTAGCACAAAGTGTGGAGTCTAATACACACTTAGTAAATTATTTTAGTACATTATTTGCTTTTGATATTTAATAAGGAAAGCAATGACGAAAATATGAGAATTCTAATCATCAACATAACATTCTATTTGCATTCTTGTCAGTAAATAATTAAGGAGTATGAAGGCGCTGCTTGACCCCATCTTTCAAGCTTTAAGAGCTCTTCATTTTAACGAGGATGTAAAAATAATCACATTTATTGCTCTTGGTCGTCATTTAAAATTTTCGTTAGAATTTTATGAAAACTGAGCAGATTATCTTGGTTTTGTATTAATTAAGTGTTCAAGTTTAAAAAAAATTATATTATGTAAGTGAGTGACAATTGAAGTATTAAATTGAAATTTTGTAGATGTTTAAGTTTTGTTTTTAAAGTTTGAGTGACAATAAAACAAGGTGAGTGACAATTATATTTGAATCACATTGAATCTGCTGAAGTTTTTTTTTTTTTTTTTTTTTAATTTATAAGGTTTTATAATTTGTATGTAATACTTTTCTCAATTTTGGGAATGGAGTATCGGCAAAATTTTTGGAAAATGTCTTTAAAACTACGTATTATAACAGAAACCAGTAGGTATTTAATTGTTTGGTTGTTTGTCAACTATTCCCTTTTAAACAGTACGCCCCCCTATCATACTATAATTTGTTTTTGCATACCAACCTATAGATGCTCCCTCAAGTTATATAGTAATATATTAACTTGTTATTGTCTACTATATTGCAATATATTTACAAAATATAGGTGATTTTCTACTATATTGAACAAATAGAGGCTTTTGTTTAATATACTGGAAAATACAGGCCATTGTTTACTTTAATGAAAAAATATAAGTGATTATTTTCTATATTGAAAAAAAAATATTGGCGTTGTTTACTATATTAGAAATATAGACGATTGTTTACTATACTGAAAAAATATATACCATTGTTTAATATGTAGGAGGAAACAATAACCATGACAAAATGTTTTCCGTGAAGGATCGTAACCTTCTAGTAGATAAATAACTCATTCACATAAAATATCAAAACTTTTGGCAACCGTAATTAATTTACAAAATGTTACAAAATCGTTGTACATGGTCAACATATAAAACAAGTACAATGACAGGGATATACAAACAACAAGTCTTGCAACACTGATACAAATAAATAATGTAAAGAGGAAATTTATGTTAGATCTGTAAACACGGAACACAAGTAAATAAATTATTAGCTGCAGAAACCAGTTTTAAAGTTGGATCAAACTATTTATGTGTTTTACGTCCAATTTTGTATTAATATTAAAGTAGAGGGACCACCCGTGCTTCGATCGTTATTCTTTTCGCCCAACTTACTTGGGTTTATCCACTTTCTCTGTTTTGATATATTTATTGAGTCAACTAATATTTATTTTAATTATAATTTTAAGATATATGATATTTAAAACATTGCAATTTGCCATTTACTAACGAAAACTGTTTCTATTCATACAGATGTTATATCCCTTCTATGCTGTTGTATTTCCTCAACACAAATCACCACAAATCGTTGAATTTACGGCTCTAAACTATGGTAGCGGAATTTAATCGACTTCTTTCTTGAAGGAGAAATTCGAAGAGCTGCTGTTAATTGTTTTCAAATTCGCTTCTCCTTTCTAGTTTAATTTTGTGATTTAGTTCTGATATATTAAAAATAAAGTTTTCACAATGTTAGAGTATATCTTAAAGTAATTTTTCCAAGTTCTGTTTTACACAAATGTATGCAAATATTTTTCTTAAAGGTCTTTGTCAGTGCAAAAGTTGTAATGTAGGTTTTTTATAATTGTTAAGAAAAAAATTACAACTTTAGAAAACTTGTAATTTAGAGCTTCTTAGTCTATAGTAATATGTGGATAGAAGTTTTGAATATTGTACCTTAAGTCTGTTTCAGTTTTGCTCTTTAAATTAGTAATATACCATTTTTTTATCACATCTTTTATTGTAGATATTATCTTTATACTGGATCCTATTTGTTTTTACATCATTGTCATTGTTATCTTGACCAGATGGTTATGTTGGGTTAAACTATGACTGAAAAACCAAACAACATGATAATGAAGATTGTTAAATTTAATACGAGTAACCAAAAACAGCGTCAATTTAGTGATTGTAAATTCTAGATTATATATTTTGTAAATACTCAGTTAAATTTCATTATTAGTTAATTAATAATATGAATTTAATTAATAAATAGTTACTTTTACAAATTATTTACAAAACAAAAGTCCTTTATCAATTCAAGATTTTATGATAAAAATTCCTCAATAAACTTTGAAGCAAAACATAAGTTGACAGTATTATTATATTCAAATTCATAAACTAATGATTACAAAACAGTGTAGAATATTGAATTTAAAATTAAATCGTAATGGATTAAAATAATGTCAATTTTAATTAAAATTTTCTTACTTGGTTCATTAGTGTTATTTTAATTCCTAAAATGTTATCTTTGTAATTAGTAGACTTTGTAGTAGAAATTTATAACACATTGCTTGTAATACTTGTATGGCTAGTGTTATTCCAAATCTCACTAACGTAGTTTCCTAGAAAAGCCTAATTTTTTAATACAACAATTAAATTACTTTCTGTAAACATATGTTTTTAAATAAAATAAGTTTATGTAATACAATTTAGAATTATTAATCAAACATTATATTCATTAATTTAATTTAGTGAAACACTTTTCTGGTGAGAAAAAATAACAAGAAATGAGAAAAACGAAGGATTTTGGTATATCATCAAGGTAAAAGTTTAAATGAAAATACTTGAGAGAAAATGGGAAGTGGTTATGGAGAGGTAGTTCTGGCGGCGGTACTTGACCCGAGTTTAAACTGTAAGAACACTTCAGTCTTAACGAAGGCTGTAAAGATAATCCCATTTATCGCTTTTAGCCTCGAATTAAAAGTTGTTAAATGCTAAACATTCGAAGACAGCTAAATACATTTCGAATGAAACTTGTGTAATATGTTGGTTATATTTGCAGCGTGTGTGTTAGAGCGGATGTTTTTTAATCGTGTCACGCAGTTTTACCTTCTCTCCTAAAGAAATCGGTTCTGAAACCACCAGATATAAAATAGTTTAAAAAATATTAAAATAGAGGTGAATTAAAAATTCTGTTTCCGAAATTTTTAGTCTAAAGTAACCTATACGACTAGAGTTATTACATTATCCAATAAGTCATGTTTTTTTAGATACATTGGTATACACATGGGGATGTAACTGATTAGATTATTTTGGCCGTCCTGTAAAAGAACGACGAATTCCCTTTACTTAACGACGTTCAGCACAAAGCTGAAACTCTGAGTAACTATGCTGCTTGTTTTAACAGTATCAAGCTACATTCGATTCCACATTCACCGTGAAGTACAGACCGCCCATAAGCCATGTTATCCATACGACAGTCTCAGCGACACTAGCCAACTGAAAAACATAAACTCTCATGTAACGCTCGTATAGTTGACGCAACCCGCATGACAATAAACGTGATGTTCCCTGTAATGGTAGTAGCTTGTCTATTCTCCCGTAAGACCTGTACTGCACGGTGAACGTGGAATCGAGTGTGGGCGACGTGCTAACGATAACGCCAACCACCTAATTAAATTACATCAACACACAAGTAGTAAAATATATCATTGTTGAATGCAATCAATCCTTTTCAATTACCTCTTAAATTTGTTCTTTATTTATAAAGATTAATTACGTTTTTTCAAAAAAAATAAAATATATAAATATTTTCTTTAACAAATAAGTAAAACGAGTAGTTTATATTACACCTATCATGCAAGATCTTAACACTCTAAAAGATAGTTTACAAGATTGCATAGATTATCTAAACCTTTACAAAAATTATTTAATTTAAATATCGTTGCATGTTCGTTTTACATAGTAAATATAAAAAACAAACATATCATGTTAAATTTCATACATGATGTAACTTTTACATATATTGTAAAAGGTAATAGAACTGTAATTAAAATTCGTAGAAGATGATATTTGTTTTATTTCATAATAAAATATTTTTATAAATCCTAAGTAGTTTTCCTATTGTTTGTATATTGTGATCCTCACAATAACTACAGTTTTTCATTTTCCTTTAAAAAAAACCTGTTTATATACCTGAGGTGGAAAGATTTTTCATTTTAGAGTGCGCTGTAATTCAATGTCTTTTTTTGAATGTATTTTTCTCAATACAAAGTCTTACTAAGCCTTACAGCTACTTCTTTCTATCCTTACACGTTCATTACGTGCTCGTATCGTGTTTTTTAAAAATTATAAACTAAAAATTTTATAAGTTGTAATTGTGTTGCTGCAAGAGTTAGTTTTATTATGTAGTCAGGTTTTTTCAAAGAAAGAATAAGGTTTAACTTTTTTTCACTTTAGACCATATCTATTTTATCAATTTGTTCAATTTAACAAAATAAGTTTCGTGGTTCTAATACAAAAAACTGAATAAATTATCGGAATAGTTTTGGATACAGTACAGTTTCAGATAAAAGAACGTGTGTCTATTTCTACATTTATATCGTTTATTAAGTGAAATAACCTGACTGGGGAAAAACTTTTGTAGTATTTATATCCCTTACCAGGGACCTTAAGGGACATCTGTAGGGTCCAGCTCTGTCAACATATTTTGTAAATTCTAAGCCACCTTCTGTTATTAAATTTTAAATTAAGCTACCAGATATTTCCAAAGTGTAGAAATAAATTCAATTTCGTAACTTATTAACTACACAACCTCTTTTACAAGACTAAGTTCTGTAAAAACTAAGATTGTTTAACCAAATCAACAAGTTTAGTAAGAGTAGGTAGTTTACTTAAATTAAATTCAAACCCTTTAAGATTTAAATGCATAGTTATAAAACAAATATTCATTCTCTCTGTAAAACCCCGATCAATCTCTATACTTTTTATTTAAAATAGTGAACTCCAACTAATTTTTAGGAACTTCATAGCTTGGTTTCAGAAATAATACCTTAAACATCAATTTTATTAAAGGGGTTTATAATGATTGTCAAACACTTTGTTAAAGACTAAATATAATAACAATTATTATTGATAATTTTTTTCTAGAAAATGTTTCTTTAGCGAATAATTAGAAACCTATATTAAAATGCGACTATGCATCTAATCAGAAAGTAGTTTTAGTATATCTTAACCACTTAAGAATTCTATTTCTGATCGTTTCTGACACTTATAGGGCATTTATTTAGTTTTTTAATTCGTCTTTTGTAAAACTTCCCAACGTAACATAAGTACTTAATTGTTGTAAAGTTTTGATTTAGCCATACAACCACATTCATTAACTAAAACTTACTTAGTACTAATATTGACCGATTATTTATACAACTTACAATAAGTAGAGCATAGTAGAGCCTCTGTTAACATTAGGAAATCAAAGCTTACATGCGACGAGACCGAAGACAATGGACTCTATATTGACATCGCTCAAAAGAATTCGAGTTTAGTGCAGAATGAACACAAAAGAGCAGTGATAATTTAGTAATGTAAATCTTCATGTACTCCGTGAAATTAGTAAATCTAAGTAAGATAATTCAACTTTATAATCCATTTCTATAAGCCAGGCAAACAAGCTAAACAAAATTCCAAGTAAAACAAATTAAATTTTACTAGAGTTTACACAGTTTTATATGATTTTGAACCTACCATGTATAAACTAATACTATGTTAATAGGTTAATTTCAGTTTTTAATTAAAATATTCTTGTGTAAAGTCAAATCTAAATTTTGTAAAATAGCCTTAAACTTTAATGTTAACTTCAAGAGGCAGTACGTCCACTAACTGTTTTAATCTGTCTGCAAGTGAAATAATTAAAAGAGAAAAATCAGCTTTTCTTTGAATAATTCAGGGTATTAAAAACTTTTAATAAACCTGACACATGCATATTGCATGGCTGAAGGCTGTTTCAACAGGCAAAAAACTGTCTAAAAAACGGTTTTAACAAGCAAAAGTGGTCACATGTGCACATTCATTTAAACACAGTTCCTTGTAACTTGTATACATATGTTTTTTACAGCTCTAAATGCATATTTGTGCAAACAGTTTCATAAACTGGCACATATAAAGGAAAAATGCTTGTAATTAAATTTCACAGATTTTAATATGAAATATGCAAAATACTAAGACTTTTTCACTGTTCATTTAACAGATTAAATCTGATCCAAGTTTAACTTTATCATCTCTTCAACGTTTCAGGTTTTTTTTACAAAAAAACAATAATCTATTATTACAAAAAACAATCGAACTCTCAACAAAAACGATATTAACTTTGTACTGAGTATTTTTAATGTGTGTTAATTATGTTATTTTAACTTAACTGTTACAGTGTACTTTGATTAGATATATTTATAAACCCAACATAACCCATCATAACATAAACTTATTTAAAAATGATTAACCCAACATAACCACAATTAGTTATTTGGTGTGGGGTTGCATGCATATTTCGTCTCACATCCTCAAAGGACAAACCTTTTGAAATTCTATAGTTAATAAACACATTACATTTTATGTTGTATACAACATTTTTATTTATTCATTGTTTTCCTTTTTTTACATTATTTTAAATTTGACCTAAGGATAAACTTAATGTAAAACTTAAAATCATGAAGAGGTATCATATGTAAAAACCCTAATGAACATGTAAAACACCTTTGAATTTACAAAAGGAAACAAAACTTTTGTTCAATAAATATATTTTAGTGTCTCAAATTATCGTTTTATCTATTTTTTTAATTTAAACTTTTTATTGTGTTAAATTGTACGACTGTATTGCATGTGTAATATTTTCTTAGTGTCAAATGGATTGATTGTTCAACTGTATTCTGAAAGGCATGCAAGTAATTGGCGTCATTCTCTTCTTTGAGCATTATATACTCTCTTGGCATAGTTTAATACGTACCTCTAAAGGGCCCCAGTTATCTTCCGAACTTAATTAAAATGTATATAACTCATATGAGTGGTACATTTATATTATATAGATATTTTCTTGTAATTTATAGAATATTAAAAAATAAACATTATAAATATGCACATTAATAGACAAACTTAATGTATGTATGTATTGTAATGACAATGTGTGTTACTAAAGAGGTAAAAGCAAAGTTACGTTTAAATTAGGTATATATATACGTTATTAACTAAAGCGTCTTCTCTTATGCAATAGGTTCGTTCTTTGCAAATATAGTGCAAACCATTCTATCTATGTACATATTACTATAACCATTTAAATAACACTTTATTATACACTCTATAACAATTTTATATTTCTTTAAACAATACTGTCTCTGAATATAAATAATAACCAATGATTTCCAATGGTGGTTCCGTCCATTAGGAATTATTTTAAATGCAATAATGCTTTATAATTATTAATAAATTCTATATTTTCATAAACAATATTGCCATTGTATATTTAAATTCATAGATTGGAAATATTACCATAAAATCTTTAACATACTTTCTCTATGCACTGTTGTAGCTTATAATTTGTCTTGGAAAATGATATACTTAAATATTTTTACAAAGATATGTGTTAATCATCATACAAAATTGTTTTATAATATCTTTTTATTTATTTTTTTTTTTTTTTATTATTAAATTGTGTATTTCTATTGTATTTGATAATACCATTTTAGATATAAGGCCTGCAAAAAAGAAATTAACATAATAAACATTGTTTAATTAATTTCTATAATGTGTGCTGCTGAGAGTTGTTGGAATAACATTATTAGATTGCAAGTTAGTTTTATGAGTAGCCTATTCTTATTTACACTTTAAAAATATCTGAAACAATTTGTGCAATTAAGGCAAAAATTGTGGATTGCATTATCTATCAAGTAAAGTTTATATGTTTTTGGGAGCTATATTTATCCACTTAAAGCAAATTTTTCTCTCATTTGTTTTGTATTTTCCTCTAATTATTATTATTTTTATAGACTTCAAAAATCAATAAATATATTTTAATTTTGTTTAAACATAAACGATTAGAATTAATTGATTTAAACTTATTTATTGCAACTTACAAAACAAGTAATAAGTAAAAAAATAAAAAAATAAAATAAAAATCCTTACTTATGTATTGTTTTAGATCTTGGTTCTTCATTTTGTATGTAGTATTTACATAAAGAATAATTATAGGTGATACACGTAATTCATTAAACTACATGTTCAGTAATATTTTTACAACCATTAACATTTTACAACCCTTCATTAAACAAATTAAAATCCCTTTATTACCCTCCCCGACTGTGAATAATCGGAGCTATTGCCAGTTTAAGTAAATTAGGCATTTATTTTAAATACAAATTTTCTCCGCTTCTTATTCATTAAATTCTAAATTTTAATGACAAAATACTATCAACTTATAATAATTTCAATCTTATGCGCAATCTTTAGTTTCATTTAAACTTAATAGATTTGATTTGTTTTATAAAAGATTTTATAAATCTTATTTTGATGTTTATACACATATTTTCTTTTATTCGTTTAGTGTTAAACTGTGGATTTTTATGTACTTTTAGTGATTGCTTTATGTTGGAACCTAATGTGTTAGAATATTAGATACATAATAGTCTACAATGGTTAATTATGTTTTATATTGCTTATTTATATATCTATACACAAATTATTGTGTTTTCCTTTAGGTTGAAGTTTTTTCTTTTAAGTTTTCTTTATGATACTATTTGTTAAAAAATCTAGAAACAATATTGATTTTGTTCTCTTAATTTACGGAATCTTAATATATTTAAAAAAAAATTATTAAGTTACACTAACTGCGGTATTATATAATGTGCAAAGGGATAATGTGATTATAATTAAGGTCAATTAATTGTCTGTTTTATGTAAAATAATAGGTTCCTTAATTTAAATTGACTTATATTTTAAAGTTTTGGGAACAAAATCAAACTATGATAGTATATCAAGAAATTGAAATAAAAATTCCTAGAGTTTAACCTTGTTAGTTTCCAATTCGAAAAGCTTATAGGTTGGAAAATGTTATGTATTGCTGATGTCGCAAATTATTCACCCCTTGTCTAATGCATAAGGACAGGGTGGTGAATTATTTAGTCATGTCTAGATGGACAGTAAGTCACACAGCTTTGTGGGAAATAGCTTTCTCCAAACAAATCTACTTATGGTAGGAGTACACAAGAGGCAACTGTTTTACCCATTTGTGTAGAATTTGTATAAACAATGTTTGTTAGTCAGCCCAAGAGAATAGAGATAATGTAGTTTAAGTAAGGATATTAGCTAGACGCATAGCAAGGATGAACACAAAAAGCAGATAATCTCAAAAGATATATTATGAGGGGAAAATGAAGAGTTATGGCTGTTTACGAAATTGTGGTTTTTTATCCCTATGGTTCAAGAAAGTGGGGATTTTAGTGGGTATTCCTCTGACAGACATAGTCGAGGGAAGCCCCACATTTTGTGCTTAACGTATTTCTGTCTTCGTAAAAAATGTCTGCTTCAGAAGCGTTTATTATTATTATGTTAATCACTATTACAATTTAATTTAGCCTAAATAGAGGCAAATATTATATTCATTAAATATGAAAATATTATTATTAGGTATTGTAAACATCTACTAATATTTGGTAATAGGGCTAAATATATAAACACTATATTAATATTCAGTACATGCAATTCAATTTTAAATATATTATATTTTGTGTATTTTAAGTTTTGACTTTTGGCGATAAATGTAAACACCAACAATCGACTTTATTTTACCGAGATATGTATATTTTATTTAATTTAGTGCAAAAAATGTTTTAGAAGTGGAAAAATATTAAAATTATTAAAAAATGTAATATTTTTATTGAAAATTAAATAACTATGGACATGAAATTTGCTTGGATAACATAAACATATTAAAAAATGGTTTATTTTTTTAACACAGAGACAAAATACAAAAATGTTATGTATTTTCGATTAGAATAAACCAGATTTGTAAATTGTTCAACAATAGTTGATCAAACAATCAAGGGAAACTACTAATAATTTAAATACAAAGAGAGGTTAACACAATAAAAGAAGAAAAGAAAGGAAAATCCTACATGATTTCGTTTACGGTTGTTTCCATACTATGTTTAGTTTACAAAACAAATGCAAATTAAAAAACAAATACAAAATAAACTTCCTGGTACTATTTTGTTCTTACTGACACGGTGAATATAAATTAAAAACTTTGCCTACTATATTAATTAATTATTATTGGAACGATGTTAATTATATTGCGGTAGGAGTTAACACATAGAAAATGTAATACGTAACGAAAAAAGTGTTATTAATTGGTTGCTATGGCAATGACAAATATATATTACAAGTAACGAAAACAGCGTTACAAAATTGGTAGCTAAGGCAATGAATGTAAATAAATTTAAGAAACATGCTCAATTTAAACTAAGAGATAATCGGTTATGTCCGGCGTAGTTCAGGTATTATCGTCAAGCGCTGAAATATATTCAATGAACATAAAATGAGGGGTCTAGATGCAAAACTCACACTATCCACCTAACCAAACTTTCGGAAAAATGCAAAAAACTGGTTATTGTTGAGATACATACCATATTGATACCATTTTTTTTCTAACAAATCTTTGTTGGGATGGAAATTACTTTCACATAGCCCTAAAGCTGTAGAATATAAAATAAGATTAGAATTTAACTTTAAAATATGCACAATGTGAGTTTTGCAGCAAACTTTGGTTAAAAGTGAGTTTTGCAGCAAACTTTTCTGAAAAATGTGAGTTTTGAAACAAAATATTTAAGGAATTTTAACAACAAGAACCAAGAAAAATGAATGTTACTAGACCTAAGTTTTAGTATCTTGCTAGGAAAATAATAGACAACTAATGCCAAAGAACAAATTTATTAACTAGTAAGCCCTAATACAAAGTAAAACTATAGTCTAAAGTTTATTTTTTAAATAAAAAAAAAACAAATAATGGGAACATAAACTTAGAAACGTTTGCTTTATTAATTTAATAAAAACATGAACAACTTTTTTATAAAAAAGCTTTTTTATGAAACTTTTATAAAATAAAAAAATTACAACGTTTGTTAGCTAAAAGTTGGAAAACATTGAGTGCGAACATTTTTAAACATTCTCGTAGTTAACTTCTTCAATTGGTTCACAGGTTGGCTCGTGTTCTTCACAGACAGTAGAAGCCCCATCAATGATTAATTTGTAAAAAAATAAATCTTCGTTTGCTCTCCACTCATTGCCATAATGTTTGTTCAACAAATTATTTACATCATCTTTCTTTTCTTGTTTTAATGTGTTTGATTTAGGCATTACAGGAGGATTCATACTAGACATTAACGCCCCTGACTTTGTTAGCGATTTGTATTGCCCGAGGTCAGAATTGTAAGTGTATTCTCCTCTAACTAGTATTCTCTTTTTTGTAGTTTTCTTTACCATAATTCTCCTACATGATGTAATCTGGAAGTGAAATTGGCTTGGCTTCTTCATAACGGTGTCTTTTTCTTTTTCCAATTGAAAACATCACAGTCTTCACCCACTTTCACTACTTTTGCATGCTCCTTCATAACGTCTTCGTACTCTGAAGGGTGATAGATGACTTCTTTTTCCTGATCACTTTTTCTGTAATCCCAAAATCTCTGTCTGGTGGTAGATAACTATGTCCTGTGATAGGATAAAATAGCTCAATATTTTTGATATTTGTAGGGGCATGTTTGGATAGCCAGAAACATGCAATGGCCAGAACAATCGAATTTTTGTTCTGGCCACCACATCCATCACATACTAACCTAACAGTATCCACTGGTTTCTCCATTACTGTGGTGTTTAACGTGTTATAAACGCAGGAAACTATCTCGTTTGAGCTCTTTTGAAACTCATTTTCGGTCCAAACATATGCGGTTACATTTTCAGGGGTCAACGGACATTTTGAATTTACCCTTACCACAGTAAAATTATTTAGATAAATCTGCCTAGAGTAATAGGTTGCCTGATCGGGAAGCTTAGGTAAGGGCAAATTCTTTTGACAGTCATGGCTTAAAGTCAGAATTTTTGGGTCAGTGCTCTGCAGTGCTGTATAAAAAGCTTTTGCTCGCAACTTATGGATACGTTTTTCAGTCATAAGTTTTAGCTTTTCTTCTTCTGAACTTGCATGTTTCAATCTTTCATCTAGTTGTAGACAAACAGAACAAACGTCAACCCTTGGCGAACCAAAACCAAGATTATATTTCGTGTTGAAAATAAATCTGAAATACCAGTGTGAAACTTTCAAGTTACTACAATTTTCAGCGAGTGAATTGTTATACATTTTCCACATCTTTTTATATTCAATTCTGAAGGAAGATACTTACGACCTGTATGTTTTGCACAGTAATGCGTTTCCGAACATTTAAAACTATTAATGAAACGCATAACACTCTCTTTCATTGCCTGATTCTTTCCTGAAACTCTGTCGCCACCCCTGTTTTCTGTACAAAGCTGCCCCGTTTCCCTGAAACGTTTTAAAACGCCATTTACTCTGAACCTTGATACATTTAAAACACGTATGAATGTGTTTAGACATACTGGGATCATGCCCTTGTCCTTTGATCCAATAAAATACTTGGTCCTCATAGACTGTGTACTGTAACGCCCACTGGTTGGTCTCTTTCTTGAAATTGGCACCGAAGATGTAAATTTTAAAATGTAATTGTCCTGGTAAATTTTGTCCTTCCTAGCATTTGGTCCTGGTAAGTTTTGGTTGAATCTTCTGATATCTTGGAGGGGAACTGTTTTACATTTATATTTCCCTCCAATATGATTACATGTAGGGAATGCTGGCAAATCTTTTGCTGAATACCTAAAACAAAAGAAAAAAGTTATTAGCTTTTGTAAAGTTTAAAAGCTAATAACATTTTTCTTGGTTCTTGTAGTTAAAACTGTACCCTAACATATTTTGTATAACTTAACCTAACCTATTCTTTTAAAATAGGTTAGTTTGACAAGCCCTAGAACAATTAATTACAAGAGAATAAGTATTCCTAAACACAACAACTGATTATTTGATCCAGCAACTAAATAATAGCCTAAAACTAACCTTGCTGTTTTTAGCTTATTTCGCTTCCAGTTTTCTGGGGTTTTAATCTTTTTTCTTGTAAGGCCAGTAGATGGTTTTACAAAATCTTCCATGGTGAAAATTTAACACAAACTGAATTCACAATTAATTAATTATAAAAACAATCATTTGAATTAAAATTACTTTGTGAAAATTACAATATAGCACAACATCGACATCGACATGACAGACAACTGAAGTAAACAATCCCATGATGCAGTGTGAGTATGCCTTCAGCTCCCTGATTGGTTGATTTGGAGAATGTGAGTTTTGCTACAAATCAGCTGTTGGATAATGTGATTTATGCTTCAGAACCTGATTTTTACCATTTAAATGTTGCCCAAAAATGTTAGTTTTGCTCTAAACAACTATTAAAGTCAGATCCGCCTTAACAAAACGAACACGGTGATATGAATAACTCAATACCGCCAAAAATTGGATAATGTGACTTTTGCATCTACACCCCTCAAATGTTCGTTCATCAGTTTACGATTAACCTAAAATGATTGTGTATATTTAATATATGTTACCTGCCTTAACGGCAACATACATACGTAATACCAAACATACATAACTATTTTAGGTAAGGCCTAAAAGTAATTTTAAGTATAGCCCTAACCTAAAATTATTGTATTTTTCATGTTGAAGTTAAGACAGGTAAAATAAATTAAACATATACACGATAATTTTCGGTTTAGCCTAGACGGATGGAATGTATTTAAATTGGTTATGGTTATTGAATGCATTTAAGATCAATGGACATTTAACTGTGTTTACCATCTTAGCTTTGATGTTATAATTAATTCTACACCTTTATTATAATAACATTAAACGTATGGAAACAGTAAATATTTGTATAAAAACCTATCTTATAACAAACTTCAATTGAAAGATTAAAACTATGTGCGTATATTGCCGTTAAGGCTGGTAAAAGAATTACAGAAAAGGCTTGAACTTCGTTCCTGACGGGGACCCACGACCGCACGCATTTAATTTTTTATTTTTGTTCTACCATGAACTATGTGACGTTTTTGAGCCAACATGGCTTATTAATTTATAAAACAGTTTTCTATATTATTTATAGGAGCTATATATATATGTTAAAATAAATATTGAACTAAATTAAATGTTCGTCTCTTATTGTTTTCTCTGAAATGTTATCATGAAATGTACACTTCCGCTATTCCTGCGGTAAAATTAAGTCGTGCATGTAAGGCAGTTATTAGCTGTTACAATTGTTTCTGTACGTATATTCATTGCCAACATTTCTTCCTTACTATTTTTATTTACCTGTTTAGCCAGGATAGTTTGTACTAGTATTAATACTTGAATAACCAATAAAATTTACAAAAAATCTATTAAGTAGTTTCAAGTTAAATCATAACAAAATAATAAGAACATAAAATGTTGTATTTATAAAATAGTAGTCATACATTTTATTGTTTATTTTTTGTATATTTTTAGACACAAAACAATGTATTTATGAATTTTAGTTACAGTTTTATTGAAAGAGAAATATATTTTTATCATTATAATACTATTTTCCTCAAATTTAGTAACTTTAGGAAAATGTGTTGATTAATAATTATAGAAGAATTAAGAGCTTTTGTTACGTTTCCAAGTATATTCTTAAGAAAACCATTGTATTTGAAAATATTGATTTTTAAAGCAGAAGTAAACAATTTTTTTTTAAAGAGACTACTTTTGCAATAAATTTAGTTTTGTTTGTTTTCGGTATAATATCATTTCGGGGTAATTTATTTACTGTAACTTCCTTGAGGAAATTTCTTTACGTGTAGACAGAAAGTGAGCTACTTTTTTATGTTGTACAACGTATCCAACTTTTAATATGGTTAACTACTCCTAAGATCCTTAAAAAGTATTATTAAACTGCCAAAATAAAACTAATGATAGTTATCAAGGTACAACTAATTAATAACTACTATTAGATTCCGGGAAAAGTAAGCAAACACACAAATTTTAATTAAATTATTTTAAAATTAATAACATACCCTGCAGTGTATGTAATAACTGAATTTTCATATTTGTTCATACATTCAAATAATAAACGTACCTTAAACTTGTAAAACTTAAAGATAACTATTTATGATGTTCCTATTATTAATTTACATTTTATTTAAATTTACTTCTAATTATAACAACAATTAATAATTACATTTCCACTTATTTACAAATTTTACGTAAATAATATGTTGTTCATTAAATTAACTAATTAATATTAATTACATTTTAGTTCGTTGAACAAATCAGGTTGGTTCAAAGGTTTATTAAACAAATTTGTTTGCAAATATAATCAATGCATTTCATTAGTTTCAACTCTTACAGTAAATATTAATTATGACTTAAATAAAGTACAGTCCCGGGTTCAAACCCCGCGGGGGACCATAAAATATTAAAAACCCAAAAAAACATGCTCGTTAGCCGAAAGGCCCAAAGTGGCATGGAAAGCAAAAAAAAAAAAAAAAAATAATAAATAAATAAAGTACAAACTTCCATACATATGATTATTTCACTTGTTTACTCTTCTGTCCACCTTGTATACAAATTAAAAAAAAAAAATAAGTATTGTTAAGGTATATATGATTCTATTTATTAATGTAACTAGCTTTAATTAAACCACATCTATTTCCTATAAATATCACTTTAAACCTTATTATACAAAGTATAACAATTTTTATTTTTACAAATAATATTCTCAACAACTATGAATAATAAAACCGTTGATGATATAGTTATTTTTCATTATAAATTCAACATTAAATCTGCCTTTTAATTAATACATTTTAAATCTAATTATTACTTATTTTAATAAATATTGTAATTGCATTTTAGTCATAAATAATTACAAATAATATACTTTTTTTAAAACCTTACGTCCTTGTCGTTTCTTCTAACTTATAGAACTTCCATTTTGTAAGTAGAATTACAAAAAAAAAAAAAAATTTAAGTTAGAAACCTGTTCATTAAATGACATCTGATACACATTGCAGTAATATTTGTATACAAATTAAAATAATCATTAATTAAAAAAATGTATTGTAATCACTAAATCAGTAGTCTAATACACTCTGCGACTGTGAATAATACCAAGCCTAGGCAGATTAGTTAATTAGACATTCATTTTAAATCCAATATTTTACTCCGCTTCATATTTATTAGATTGTAAATTTACCTAGGCAAATACATTCAAATTATATTTTTGTTTCAAAATTGCTTGCAGAACTTCAACAATAAAACGTCAAAATATGGTAACTTCAATTTGTGCAATTCTTCAGTTACATTTATGTTAATAAATAATAAATATTTTGATGTTTTTTAAAAGAGATTTTAATAAATGAATTAAACAGACAGACTGCTTTAAGAAAGCTGTAAAAGATTTTTGATTTCTAAAGTCAAAATAAAAATAAAACCAGAGGCCTCGTAGGTTAGTGTATATAACTCTTAAACACTTGTCCATTTCCAGATGAAAACAATTGATGTCTGTATTCGAATAAGTTAGATTTTTAGACCATGTAGTACATTGGTGCTTTTTGTCTGAAAGAAAAAATTTCTAAGTAAAAAACGATTTTACTTTTCTGCTATCATTTCTTTATTTTAAAATAATTTGTATTGTTATAAATCCCTTATTTGATCGTTATTTGAAGTAATAAACAGATAAATGGAACGAATATTGTAAATGCTGTTGCTGATATATAGTTTAGATAACAACAAATTGACACACGTAGACGTACAAAAGTAAAATTTAGAGCAGTAATTTGTGCCGTGGGGAAAGTCTTTACGTTAAAGAAAACACATTCAACACGAACTGAGGGAAATATAAAAGAACTTGCTACAATGTAAAAGCTTTCAACGTTTGGAATAGAAGACGATTTTTGTTTAGTAATTGAAAAACCACCATTTCTGTAAAAGGTTATTTAAGTGTTCGTTATTACTAATGTATTTTACTGTTTTTAAATATATATTGCATAAGTATTACATAATATTAATTATAAATCGAAACAGTGAATAACTTCTATTTTTATTTTTATTCTATTAACTTGATTGTCTTTTAGTTACTCAGCGTGGAAACGTCATACCTGCCCGTCTGATTGTCATAGAATCATATCCTATTACCTTCGTCCTTTAAAATACCGCCCACATAATTTTTTTTCAAAATAGAAGCAATTATTTTCTAAAATCTGTGACTTTTAAGTATTTCTACGTAATATAAAACATAAAAAAGTAAACTTAAAGTTAACTAGAAAACTATTTAAAATTTTATATTTCAATTCTGACCACAAATTAATTGTAAATATAATTATTCCAAACCAAGCCCGCCTGAAATTATTAAAGAAATATTTGCTTTTGCATAATCTTTAATACAAATAGCAAATGTATGTTAAAATATTAGTTATTATGTTAATATATTAGTTTATGGTAATAAAGATTATTGTAAGATTGGTGTATATTACATGCTATTCGTCTATTATTTGAATGTTTTGCATCTAATTCTAATTTCTTTGTATTTGAAGTACAAGTGACTCCTTACTGAATGTCCTACAAATACTTGTAGAATTTTCTTTAATGTTTTAAACCTCTTGGAAAACGTATTACTGTATACTTTTTCCTATCCTGGTTTACATTCTTTGAGAAAATTTATTCTGTTGAGGGTGCACTGGTTTTTATCTACAAAATATACTTTTTCAGGGATTGAAATCTATGCCACATTTTTATTTAAAGAAATTACAACTGTTAAAATAAATAACCATTAACATTTAGCGTTTCTAAATCAATTTAAAGAATGCCAAACACATCATGTAGAGAAACTCAAGCGAGAGAGATTCCAAGAATAACTAGGAAATCATACTTGCTCCTTCTGCTGTATAATTCATCAATAATTGCATAATATAAATAGTTATACAAAATGAATTGCAAAAGAATATTCTGTAGCAATTGTGTAACTTACTCATTCATTTTACAATATGAATTAATTGTGTATTGATATTCTCTATTATAGTACTCTTCGAAACAGTTTAAATAAATTACTTAAGTTAACATT
>JAGFPH010005626.1:74265-93515 GCA_018207615.1 Philaenus spumarius
AACTTCCTTAATACATCATCAAATTACATGAATGAGGCATCATTTTAAAGCTTTCCTTAACCACTACACGGGAAAAATATACAAACAGCTTAAAATTCATGTTTTAATAACAAAAATTGATTTAAAAAACTTGTATATTATACTCTGTATGTTCCTAATGAAAGGCGCCATCTACTAACCATCTGTTTAACTAGCATGACAGCTGTTAGATTGTTTACACTGTAAGATTGTATAGGGAAACTGTTATTTATAAACCAATGTAAATAAATAAACTTAGTTAACTGAATTAAATCAACGTGTTAAATCAGGTAAATGTAGGCCTACTCCGAACTTGCGAAATATTCGCACGGGTCAGCTAGTGTAATATAAAAATAAATATGCTAACTAAATCAACTGTTTGATTTAATTTGTACACTTTCATTCTGCTGGTAAGTAACTGCATACCTAAATTAATAGAAACCAGCCAATTCAGAAATAATAACTTTATTCATCAAGTTAATTAATGTAATTTATCTTGAAAACTAAGTTAATTAGCATCAAAACAAATATGAAATACTTGAACAAACTTCATGCTTCCTTGAACACAATATGGTTATACGTTTCTTAGTAATTAGAATTATTACATTTCAAAAATCTTCAAGGCATACCAAAAATATAATGAAACCAATTGGTCACTAAACACGCATACAAGTAGCAATCTGAATTTTTTTTTTAATTTTAAATAATTAAGAATTATTTTGTGATAGATAAACAACGAGTGCTATGATACACACATACTAAGAAATTTATTAAATTTAAACGTGTTTCATTTGGCGTTTTGATGCAAAATTGTGATGGTTATAATCTATCTTGATTATTATAGTTGGTGATACAAAATCTTTTTCTTAAATGATTATGCGATTATGTATAATTTAGTTGTTTAAAAATTGTCATAAATTTTGCTAATTTTCAATATTAGAAAGTGATTCAAATGTTATCCAAATTTTAAAACTTCTTCTAATTTATACAAAGTAGATTGTTCTTTAAAATAAGAGGTCAATCATCTACATACCTTTGAGAGAAACAAAAAAGTTAAGCCGTTTCTAGACTTGTCATCCACCGTGTAAAATATAATATGGCTATAATATTTAAAAACATAAATTAAATTATATTATATTTACACAATTTATACTTTAATTAATATGATGTCTTATTTGCTTAAAGTGTTAATTTAATACATACAACTTTCAGAATATATTAAATTGCTTTGTTAAAAATAAGATATTTGTTATACGTTTATATACGATTATGTATAATTTGTGCTTTAAAAAGTTTCTTAAGTTTAGATCATTTTCAATTTCGGAAAGTGGATAATGTTATTAACATTATAACACCACCAACTTATATAAAGTAGATGTACTTAAAAATAATAGGTCAAACATTTCAATACCTTTGTTGGAAACCGAGAAGTCAAGCCGATCCAGACTTTTCATCCACCTGGTAAAACATAATAAGGCTATATATATTTACAAACATATAAATTACATTCTATTATATTTACAAAATATATACTTTAATTAATATGCTGTCTTATTTGCTTAAGGTATTAATTAAATACTACTTTCAGAATATATTAAATTGCTTTGTTAAAATTAGGCCTACTTTGAATAAATTTTTACCAATTTTTTACTTATATCTAGCTACTGTGACGTCAAAATTAGAATATATTTAAGGTTTTGTTTAATTTAATATAAATAAAATAATCTGCGAAACCAAATTTAGAAAGATAATTGAAGTATTTGATTGTTAACATCCTAATTACATAGATTATGTTATGCATCATAATGTATCGATAGTTCTTGAATGGGATTTCCTGATCTAATTTATATGTACATTTTAATTAAAAGTTTGGGAAAATGTTCAACTACTAGGTTTTGACACACTGATGGCCATACATTAATAAATCATATGGATTGTTTGTATATTGTTTCTTTCTATTTTGACTCGTCTACTTAAAGTAGCATATAGTAAATGGCGACTTACATAATGCAGTATAGTTCATAATTTATTTAATATATTACCATATTGCAGTCAGTGATCACGATTTTAGTCTGGAAAACTCAGCGAACAGTATTTAAGAACTTAACTTCCAAATCACAAGTCGCACAGTAATCTTAACTCAATACTAGATTGTATTGTTCAACTTTGCTGGTTTTTGAAGGTTTTATGTTTTCAAATAATGAAATATTCAACTCACATTCATTGGTTCATTAAACAAATAATAAATTATGTATACACCCTTTTAATTTATTTAATTTCTATCCAACTCTTTTGGAATTGTATGGCATTTCTAGAAACCACGTGAAATACAGGAAGTTTCAAAGACCGAAAAATGAAAATGATCTAAGAAAATCACTTTGATAATCAATATTATGAACTAGTATATTTTATGTCGGTCATTTTTATTTACAATGTGAACTATTGTGGCTGTAGTTATAAGAAACAACAACAAGTTACAGTAACCATTTACATATTTTAACTGTGGTAATACTGTCGAAGTTTAAGACACAAATAAGCAGTCTCTCAAAAATTTCCTTCTGGTAATGGTTTTAACAAATTTGTAAAATTAAACGTAATTTGACTAAACATACAGATATTAAAATGGTGGTATTTTCTTGTTAAAACGGGAAGTTTATAAAAATGCCATATAATAAACTACATGTAGTGATGGCAGCTGATGTAGTGTTTATTAGCTGTACTACATTGAGCTAATATTACATATTATATTATTTTATTTTTTAAACAAATTATTAAAAAATTTATGTTTATATCTAGTTAGAATTTTCGTAGTAAAACCGTTACGAACCAACATCAATGTAAGTTATTTAATTACAAAATGTTCTTCAAAATAAATAAATAAGCAGAAGTACCTAATATGAGAAATGATTTCCTCTGTCAAATATAATCATACGTTTTGCACCTCATTCCTGCTCTACAGTGTAAGATTATGGCGGTTTTTGTAAGAAAATTACATTACGTAAACGTTGTGTGTTCCATTCAGCGAGCACAGAATACACAAATAAATAAATTGTTTTCTGTGCTCCATTCCGGTTTAAGGATTTGATACATGTATTATATATGTATATATTGATATATATATATATTGATTGATAAAAAATATGTATAACAGATTTCTTTCATTTCTTAGTTCTAATGTACAAAATAATGTCTTTGAGTTTTGAGTTACTCTTCTATTTAATTTGATTAACGTGTCTAATCCGGGAGTAGTTTTCTGAACAACCACAAACAATGTACATTAATAATAATACATAAAAACTAATTAAACGATATGTACTTATAATTTTTGTGTAGAAGTTGTGTATTCATCTGAAGTAATCACGATATCCCGGAGCGGTTCATTAAACATTCATTCATTATGCCGTAGTCTGTCATGCTTGAAATCGTTAGGTATACATTTGCATAAATAATAAAGCTAAGTGAAAATTTATTCCAGTTAGGTTTTAACTATGACCTTTAAATTTTGAACAGCTTCCACAAGTACAAACTGATTTTACTGTGGTTAGATAGGGTTTATTTGATCAGATTTTGTATTACTACTTTTAATAGTATTTTTAAGATTAAATAATAGCAAGCATTTGAATTTATGCAAAATGCTTTCATTATTGCACCATATAATGGAACTAGTCTCCCTTCAGTTTATTTGTATAATGGTTTTAAACGAACTTTATTTAATAATGTTTGTTTTATGAAAATTAGTATAATTCAAGATATCTTTATGCATTGCTGCTGACAAGCCTCCTTGAATATTAACTCCTTTATAGAATAAAGTTCTCCAATGATTGAGAAAGTGCTCATACACTTTACAGTAAAACTATAGCTAGTCTGAAACTTTTGTACTAAAGTTGTTGCTAATCCCATTGCAGCATAATAATGAAGACTCTGTATGATTACTTTTCTAATCAAACTTATTTTCATCGCACTGCAGTAAGAACAGCAGTTTTTGTTATGTGCACATTGTCTGTAAAATCACTAATTACTGTAGGCCTACTATCTAGTACAATTTTACGAACTACTAAAAATGAAAAACAGCTGATTTACAGATTCAAACAAATATTATTTTCTGTAAATAAAACAATTTTGTCGTGTTTCGCAGCTTCAAACTTAGTTAAGGGAGAACAGTTTATGTCTTCATTAAACTAACTCAGTTTAAAATAAATTTTGCGAGGATTACAACTATATATTTTTCATAATATTTTACAATTTAATAGTTTTTTTACAGTATGTAAAAGGTTAAGACTTCTTCTTAAGACTTGTTCCGTTTGACTTGGCTACCAATATGAACTCAGGATTTACAACAGTATTCAGTGAGTAATTTTGTTGTTATTAGCAGTAAGTAGTAGTTAGTAATTGCTGTGTAAAAAATAACATTATTGGCTACTGATACCAAATGGATTGGCTGTTTTCAATTTTTTCAGGGGGGTAAGGGGGTGAGCACCACATTTTGAAAATATAAATTTTTTATTCACCCATATTAGTTCTATACACTCCCGTTTACAGAATTTTGATATTTGTGCTATAAGTCTTTTACGAGTTTGGAGATTTCAAACCCTTTATAAACAGTTTGCTACTGTAACAGCTCATCTTAAATTCATAGAAGCACAGTTGGCCAAACGAGAACCTACAAATATATTTAGCTTTAAATTTCAACAAACGTGAAGTAGGACAAAGGTTTTAAGAATATTAAAAGTTCACAAGGAAATACAAAGTTTATCAGATAAACTTATACTTTAGAATCTGTAATCTGACCTGGTTTTAAAACTAAGAATTGTATAAAATTCAAAATCAAGATATTCGACAGAGGAACTCGTTAGTTTCACCATTTCAGAGAAGACTTTGAACGAAGCGTTTTGTTAAGTTGTCTATGATAGTTCTTCGCAATAGATTTTATTTTTAGTTGTTTGTTAATTCTCAAAGACTTAACTAAAGATGGAGAAGTAGGATAACATAAAAAAGTCTATAATAACAAAATAATAACATTTGTAAACGGAATGTTTTTATAAATTGTTATTAAGTATTGCTCAATGTACATCTTACTATGTACATTTCCCGCCTTGGGGTACTTACACTTATATAAAGCAATTCAGACTTCAAGCTCAAATGGTAAATATTCAATCCCCTCCCTTAAAAAAACATTATTGGGCTGGTTTTGGCAGACAAGTTGAGTCGTTGATCATGTATGTTCGGATACTCGATATTCAAAATAGTTTAATTAATAAACAAATTTCACGCAACGCAAGACAACCACTATCCACACCTCAATTAGGAGTGTTATAGATTCGAGTTTCAAATGTTTCTAAATCATCTTTTTCTCTAATTAATTATTTTCAATTTGCAATCATTACAAACTGACGACCCATTCTATTATTGACGCCATTAATTTGCATTTAATTTTAAACTTTGATTTTTCTTCTCTCAATTGTTGTACATATGTAACTGTAATTTATTGTGAACTGTGCATATCCTTAAAGTTTAGTGAACACTATCTACAGAAATAAATCTCGCCATCTTGGACAGCCGTCAATGCAGCAAATTTAATGAAAAAAGATTCTGTGACATACATTTTACAATTATAATAATAATACGTTAGTCATATGATTATATATGTACAAATAAATAAATAAAATATGTAGTTGCAAAAGATATTATCAACTTCAAAAATCAATTAACTGTCATAATCGTTCTACCAACGATTAGGCACTGAATGAATATTTTATTTATATTCATTTCATTATAATTCCAACAATAATTATTTGAATAAGGTTATGGCATACAAGAGGTAGTCATACCGAGCTTATCATGTGATGAAAATAAGGAGTTCCCCAAAAAATCAATTATTCGTGAAAATATAAAGGATATTTTATCAATTGTATCTACTATTTTGTATTCATTGATTATTTATGCATTTATTGTCCATTTAATTGATTTTTCTTTATAAGTTCGACTCTTTCCAAAGCAAAATATTATAAATATTTCTGTCTATATTTTATTAATTTTCCAACGATAAGACAACAAATAAATAAATTACAAGTAAAATCATTTGCAAATATTATATTTTTAAATTGTTTATATTATTTACAGATTTTAATTAAAACCACCAAAATTACATGTTTTAAAAGGTGAACAAAGATGAAGGGTTTTTGAGTGAACCTTTTAATACTGATACTACTAATTATGTTTGATGTTTTGATTTATATTTAAAGATTTAGCTATTTTAAAAATCGGGTAGAGTTACAAAAACTACTTTTACTGCGTTTATGGCTAAAATCAAGAGTATTTTCTCGAATGGCAGTGACTAACCAATAGTAAACGTTTCTTAAAACGCACATAGTAAAGTTATTTTTTAAATTCAATAATTACATAAAAATTAAATTTTTCGTTTCATATTACAGTATAAATTTCCATTAGGATTAAGGAGGTATAACGCATTTTATATCAAAATAACGGAACCATGTTAGTGTGTCTTGCTGAACCACAGTATTTGTTTTTAGTGATTATTTACATCGATTATTTACTCATGATTCCCAACACATTCACGTGTGTGTGATTTATCTAAATTACGTTTTGTAATAATCACCTAAAAAAACTATGTGGATATTATTAAAACTCTCTTTGAGTTAAAATCTTAAATAAGTCTTTTTTAACTACAATAAGGTCAAGTATAACATTCCAGACATAATCCCTACAACAGCGATAAACCCTCTTCTTCGTATTAAAGTGATATTATATCTTCTTTTTTTACAAAATAAAACTATTCATGTCTAATTAAGGAAACTCTTTCTTATTTATTACGTGTTTTTGAAAAAAATAATAGTCATATAAAAAGAATTGATAATCTTTTCCATTTTAAAACTGTCCTAAGGACTACTACTTTTAAATAAATTGGCACTAAGCGGATTCTACCCTCTTATTATCTCACTATCTTATTCAGATGTTTACCTTTACCAATAAGCTATTAATTCTGGTAAATTCAGCCTAATTAAATTAAAGTATAATATAAAAATGAAAACTTGAGATTACAATAACAGCAGCCATGTTTTAAAGGATCCATGTCAATTTGTTCAATTGACTGCTGATGGATTTAAAGCATGTGTTTATTTACACTGGTTCTACCTTTACCAGTGTTTAACCACAGTCACAACGCAACTTAAAAATATATGAAACCTACAATGTGTGTATAATTTATTGACACAAGAATTAAACACTTGAATAGCTATTCGTGGTTTGTGTCTGTCCTATTTAGTTAATATGAGATTTGCAAATTTGATAAGTATGTCATTCACAAGACGCAATCTCTATCAAAAGAGGTTATTAACTACAATCACAGACTATATAATTTTACTCTTTATTTAGATCTACGCACGGAACCCAGCGTACAGTGGCTAGCTGCTGTACGCTCGGTCAGAAGTCGGATCCCGAGCATGGGCGTAAATTTGGCAACACTTTTCAGCGTACATCGACAGTGGCGCGCACTGAGAATGAGCGTACAAATTTACGTTTAAAAGCTCACCCATTTTTAACATGGCAGTGAGAGGTCTGTAGTAATTCTATAGTCTGTGCTACAATGCTTAATATCTTTACATTAATTCATCACTATCCTTCCAATTTATTGTCGCAAGAACATTGCAAAATTAGCTCAAATTTTTCAAATTTTGAGTTCTTGAGGTCAATAACAAGATAAAATTTGGAAATGAATTATATAAGAAAATATCGAAAGAGAATTATTAGTACTTTAATTCAAACGGTGTTTCTGAAGTCATTACTTGACCCGCTTTTCAGCTTATAGAGTTTAACGATGCCATTAAAGATAATCTCATTTATTGCTTTTAGTCGCAAATTAAAGTCTTGTTAAGAGTTTAATAAAACGGACAAAGTAAGTTTCGAACAAACATCAAATTAAAATTCAGCAGTGTGTTTTCATGATACTAAACAAAAGTTTAAACCCATTAATAAATTTAAATCAGTCAGTTAGTCCATAAAATATTCTATAAATATATACAATTATTGCACTTAATTATAAAATATTTTTGTAAGTGGTCATTCGTCATTAATTAACGCAAACTATCAACCAAAATATTATTTATACTTCGTTATTTTTGTATTTGTATAATATGGGTTTCATACAATAACCATTCAAATTTAACATTTGGTGAGTTATTTGAGAAAATTACTAAGAAGCAGTTTATAATAATCGACAATAAAATCACTCTAAACTGTGCATAATTTATCAATCAAATGAATGATTTCAATTTATTTAGTAAATTATTTAAAGTTATAAGCAATTTAAAGTAAATTAAGTTATAATAAGTTTATGTTAGTAGTTATTTGTGTAAACCTAAATATTAAAAAAATTTATTATTTTTCTATTTCAATTATGTTTTACTTTAAAAATGATTTCATAATATGTGATACTAATTATTTTTACCATCTAAAGTACCATGTAGGCATATTTGTTTCAATTGCATTTCAACTAACATCTGATTTTCTACTTAGAATCATTTAGTTTTATAATTATTAGGATAGATTTTCTTAGTAATACGATAAAGTTATTCTGGTAACTTTAAAGTTTTATTCTAATTGCTGTTAATGTAAACGTTATAATATAATTTATAATTTTATTATTATTTGTCATCCAGTTTTAAGGTGATGCTTAATCATATTGACTAAAGCAGAAAACGGGATACTTGACAAGAAATTTTTTTAAAAAATCACTAAGAGATAATGTAAAAGTGATGATTACTTAGAACAAACGTTGCTTAGAGTTTATTAGGTTCTGGTAGCCATAACTAAAATCAAACAATCGTCTAAATGCCTTTTCATAGACTTAGTGAAAGATGTTGTGTATTTTTACAAGGCTAAGTATATAATATTATACATTAGTTTTGTATAAAAAAATATTGTATTGTATTTTGAAAAAAATACATACTAATTTTCCGAATAATATATTTTCCAGTGTTCCAGTAAGTAAACACATAATTTATTGGGACACTAAGCCGCTTTTCAGCCTCTTGTTTCAGAGCTTACCTCTATAGTTCCAATCCCAACAACTTACACAATATACAGGCCCACACCATGTCACTTTAGAAAGTACTGCCTATAGAGAACATTTAACCATTTAACACATAAATACAATATCGTCTGACACATTCAATATTAATTAGGAAGCTTAATCTGTGATTCATGGTTTTAATAGGCCTACTGCAAACGAATTTCTAGGGCAAAAGCTTAAATATCCTAATACTTTTAAATTTCAATGGAAATAATTATAGACAATGTTCTAAAAATTAAACTCTAGTTATGTTTGAGGTTGTTCGTTTATTGGTTTTTTATACTAACTTTAAAATGAAGTTTCTTATTCTAGTTTTGGTTAATTTCATTTTAATAAAGTAATTCAACTTGACAATAACTAAAACCACCTAGATATAAGTAAGTCATGTACTAAAGTATAATTAATTATGTAGTTCTTTAAGATTTAACTAAATTAAATTAATTTTAATATAGGTAATCGAGTGATATTCCAGTTATATTAATTTTGCTAACCGATTTTAAATTTCAAGATACTTGGTTCGTAACTGGATGAACACAATAATAGTTGTGTGTGTAATTAGAAGTTGGTTGCGATGCTATAATGCAAATTTGGAGCTTGTAATCTTAAAACAAAAACAGTTTGGGTTAGTAGTTACAAAGAAAAATCTTATTACAAACAATAATATTATGGATGTGTGCGTCCTGCAATAAAACATTACTTAGAATATAGGACTTTATTACAACTTTACTGTTATTGGCATTCGAGGCTGATGCTATTTTAAGGTGTATTTACGTTGTCAGAGATATACATAATTTAGAAATTTACAGAAATAGCATGAGTTCATTTGCTTGAACATCATGAATTACATCATTACATAAATGTTTTATTAAATTTAAAAACATATTAAATATATAAAATTTGTTACAGTAAGGGAGATTTTTTATTTTACTTTATGTTAGGTTGGCCAAAGTCAATTTCAATTAAAATTCTATAACAAAGTAGTTAATTACTTACTCTTGTTTAAACATCCATACAGACAAGAGAAACATGCTGCAAAAATTTCTACCAATATTTTTATTAGTTCTTTAGTTATATTTTACCATGCAAAATACCTGTAGTGCTGATAAACAAAAAGAGAGCGTTTTATGTCATATATTTTGCAATTTCACTTTTATCAATTTCACTTCCTGGACACATGTTTAAAACTATATTAAATAAAGCTAAATGTGAAATGTTTTGCATACATTCCATTTTAACAATAGGAGGTTTTATTGTAAAATATTTTTACACGTGGATTTCTGCAGTTACACAACATAATTCATTCAAAGCTTTAGAGAGCTCGTATTGTATTCGAAAAACGAACAATTCACAAAGTTTCCGCATTCACACTAAAGGGCTGTTCACTACAGATATTGAGTTCTACATTCTGACATGTTATTGGACGATTTTTTAAATTGGAATACAATAACAAGCTCTACGGGATAAATTCACATTTGGCTAACGTCAAAAACAATTTAATTACAAAATTAAGAAAGTTGGCTTCTATAAAATCTTAACTAAAATTAACGAAGTTTACATACAATTAAACTTAACTATCAGTTGTTTGCTAAAAATTACGTAATATTCTTCATCTTAGGCATATATTTAGGTAGTACCAATACATTGAATGTTAATTGCCTGCTGTCAAAGTTTATTTTTGTGTTGCTAATTTTGTAGAGAGTTTCCTATATAACCAATGGTAAATTACATAATGTAATACGTCGGTAATGCCCAGGGCCTAAACCAATTCATTACGTAGGGACCTTTCTCATCTAGGAAAACTCACTTAATACATTCTCAAAAGTTAAAAGTATATTTGTGTGTTTTTGCTTTTGCACTAAGTTTCCAATGACTGCTAGTTGATATTTTTATTGATATTTTTGATATTTTGTATATCCAATGTTACGTTTAATTGAAAATGTAATTATTATTTTATTCTGCTATTCAAGTTTATTTATTTAACGTTGCTCCATATAAAATAATCTAAATGTGCACCACTGTTATGGATAAAAATTATCGGAATAAAGATTAATTTAATTCAATATTAAATGTTTTTAATATTGAATTAAATTAATCTTTATTCCGATAATTTTTATCCATAACAGTGGTGCACATTTAGATTATTTTATATGGAGCAACGTTAAATAAATAAACTTGAATAGCAGAATAAAATAATAATTACATTTTCAATTAAACGTAACATTGGATATACAAAATATCAAAAATATCAATAAAAATATCAACTAGCAGTCATTGGAAACTTAGTGCAAAAGCAAAAACACACAAATATACTTTTAACTTTTGAGAATGTATTAAGTGAGTTTTCCTAGATGAGAAAGGTCCCTACGTAATGAATTGGTTTAGGCCCTGGGCATTACCGACGTATTACATTATGTAATTTACCATTGGTTATATAGGAAACTCTCTACAAAATTAGCAACACAAAAATAAACTTTGACAGCAGGCAATTAACATTCAATGTATTGGTACTACCTAAATATATGCCTAAGATGAAGAATATTACGTAATTTTTAGCAAACAACTGATAGTTAAGTTTAATTGTATGTAAACTTCGTTAATTTTAGTTAAGATTTTATAGAAGCCAACTTTCTTAATTTTGTAATTAAATTGTTTTTGACGTTAGCCAAATGTGAATTTATCCCGTAGAGCTTGTTATTGTATTCCAATTTAAAAAATCGTCCAATAACATGTCAGAATGTAGAACTCAATATCTGTAGTGAACAGCCCTTTAGTGTGAATGCGGAAACTTTGTGAATTGTTCGTTTTTCGAATACAATACGAGCTCTCTAAAGCTTTGAATGAATTATGTTGTGTAACTGCAGAAATCCACGTGTAAAAATATTTTACAATAAAACCTCCTATTGTTAAAATGGAATGTATGCAAAACATTTCACATTTAGCTTTATTTAATATAGTTTTAAACATGTGTCCAGGAAGTGAAATTGATAAAAGTGAAATTGCAAAATATATGACATAAAACGCTCTCTTTTTGTTTATCAGCACTACAGGTATTTTGCATGGTAAAATATAACTAAAGAACTAATAAAAATATTGGTAGAAATTTTTGCAGCATGTTTCTCTTGTCTGTATGGATGTTTAAACAAGAGTAAGTAATTAACTACTTTGTTATAGAATTTTAATTGAAATTGACTTTGGCCAACCTAACATAAAGTAAAATAAAAAATCTCCCTTACTGTAACAAATTTTATATATTTAATATGTTTTTAAATTTAATAAAACATTTATGTAATGATGTAATTCATGATGTTCAAGCAAATGAACTCATGCTATTTCTGTAAATTTCTAAATTATGTATATCTCTGACAACGTAAATACACCTTAAAATAGCATCAGCCTCGAATGCCAATAACAGTAAAGTTGTAATAAAGTCCTATATTCTAAGTAATGTTTTATTGCAGGACGCACACATCCATAATATTATTGTTTGTAATAAGATTTTTCTTTGTAACTACTAACCCAAACTGTTTTTGTTTTAAGATTACAAGCTCCAAATTTGCATTATAGCATCGCAACCAACTTCTAATTACACACACAACTATTATTGTGTTCATCCAGTTACGAACCAAGTATCTTGAAATTTAAAATCGGTTAGCAAAATTAATATAACTGGAATATCACTCGATTACCTATATTAAAATTAATTTAATTTAGTTAAATCTTAAAGAACTACATAATTAATTATACTTTAGTACATGACTTACTTATATCTAGGTGGTTTTAGTTATTGTCAAGTTGAATTACTTTATTAAAATGAAATTAACCAAAACTAGAATAAGAAACTTCATTTTAAAGTTAGTATAAAAAACCAATAAACGAACAACCTCAAACATAACTAGAGTTTAATTTTTAGAACATTGTCTATAATTATTTCCATTGAAATTTAAAAGTATTAGGATATTTAAGCTTTTGCCCTAGAAATTCGTTTGCAGTAGGCCTATTAAAACCATGAATCACAGATTAAGCTTCCTAATTAATATTGAATGTGTCAGACGATATTGTATTTATGTGTTAAATGGTTAAATGTTCTCTATAGGCAGTACTTTCTAAAGTGACATGGTGTGGGCCTGTATATTGTGTAAGTTGTTGGGATTGGAACTATAGAGGTAAGCTCTGAAACAAGAGGCTGAAAAGCGGCTTAGTGTCCCAATAAATTATGTGTTTACTTACTGGAACACTGGAAAATATATTATTCGGAAAATTAGTATGTATTTTTTTCAAAATACAATACAATATTTTTTTATACAAAACTAATGTATAATATTATATACTTAGCCTTGTAAAAATACACAACATCTTTCACTAAGTCTATGAAAAGGCATTTAGACGATTGTTTGATTTTAGTTATGGCTACCAGAACCTAATAAACTCTAAGCAACGTTTGTTCTAAGTAATCATCACTTTTACATTATCTCTTAGTGATTTTTTAAAAAAATTTCTTGTCAAGTATCCCGTTTTCTGCTTTAGTCAATATGATTAAGCATCACCTTAAAACTGGATGACAAATAATAATAAAATTATAAATTATATTATAACGTTTACATTAACAGCAATTAGAATAAAACTTTAAAGTTACCAGAATAACTTTATCGTATTACTAAGAAAATCTATCCTAATAATTATAAAACTAAATGATTCTAAGTAGAAAATCAGATGTTAGTTGAAATGCAATTGAAACAAATATGCCTACATGGTACTTTAGATGGTAAAAATAATTAGTATCACATATTATGAAATCATTTTTAAAGTAAAACATAATTGAAATAGAAAAATAATAAATTTTTTTAATATTTAGGTTTACACAAATAACTACTAACATAAACTTATTATAACTTAATTTACTTTAAATTGCTTATAACTTTAAATAATTTACTAAATAAATTGAAATCATTCATTTGATTGATAAATTATGCACAGTTTAGAGTGATTTTATTGTCGATTATTATAAACTGCTTCTTAGTAATTTTCTCAAATAACTCACCAAATGTTAAATTTGAATGGTTATTGTATGAAACCCATATTATACAAATACAAAAATAACGAAGTATAAATAATATTTTGGTTGATAGTTTGCGTTAATTAATGACGAATGACCACTTACAAAAATATTTTATAATTAAGTGCAATAATTGTATATATTTATAGAATATTTTATGGACTAACTGACTGATTTAAATTTATTAATGGGTTTAAACTTTTGTTTAGTATCATGAAAACACACTGCTGAATTTTAATTTGATGTTTGTTCGAAACTTACTTTGTCCGTTTTATTAAACTCTTAACAAGACTTTAATTTGCGACTAAAAGCAATAAATGAGATTATCTTTAATGGCATCGTTAAACTCTATAAGCTGAAAAGCGGGTCAAGTAATGACTTCAGAAACACCGTTTGAATTAAAGTACTAATAATTCTCTTTCGATATTTTCTTATATAATTCATTTCCAAATTTTATCTTGTTATTGACCTCAAGAACTCAAAATTTGAAAAATTTGAGCTAATTTTGCAATGTTCTTGCGACAATAAATTGGAAGGATAGTGATGAATTAATGTAAAGATATTAAGCATTGTAGCACAGACTATAGAATTACTACAGACCTCTCACTGCCATGTTAAAAATGGGTGAGCTTTTAAACGTAAATTTGTACGCTCATTCTCAGTGCGCGCCACTGTCGATGTACGCTGAAAAGTGTTGCCAAATTTACGCCCATGCTCGGGATCCGACTTCTGACCGAGCGTACAGCAGCTAGCCACTGTACGCTGGGTTCCGTGCGTAGATCTAAATAAAGAGTAAAATTATATAGTCTGTGATTGTAGTTAATAACCTCTTTTGATAGAGATTGCGTCTTGTGAATGACATACTTATCAAATTTGCAAATCTCATATTAACTAAATAGGACAGACACAAACCACGAATAGCTATTCAAGTGTTTAATTCTTGTGTCAATAAATTATACACACATTGTAGGTTTCATATATTTTTAAGTTGCGTTGTGACTGTGGTTAAACACTGGTAAAGGTAGAACCAGTGTAAATAAACACATGCTTTAAATCCATCAGCAGTCAATTGAACAAATTGACATGGATCCTTTAAAACATGGCTGCTGTTATTGTAATCTCAAGTTTTCATTTTTATATTATACTTTAATTTAATTAGGCTGAATTTACCAGAATTAATAGCTTATTGGTAAAGGTAAACATCTGAATAAGATAGTGAGATAATAAGAGGGTAGAATCCGCTTAGTGCCAATTTATTTAAAAGTAGTAGTCCTTAGGACAGTTTTAAAATGGAAAAGATTATCAATTCTTTTTATATGACTATTATTTTTTTCAAAAACACGTAATAAATAAGAAAGAGTTTCCTTAATTAGACATGAATAGTTTTATTTTGTAAAAAAAGAAGATATAATATCACTTTAATACGAAGAAGAGGGTTTATCGCTGTTGTAGGGATTATGTCTGGAATGTTATACTTGACCTTATTGTAGTTAAAAAAGACTTATTTAAGATTTTAACTCAAAGAGAGTTTTAATAATATCCACATAGTTTTTTTAGGTGATTATTACAAAACGTAATTTAGATAAATCACACACACGTGAATGTGTTGGGAATCATGAGTAAATAATCGATGTAAATAATCACTAAAAACAAATACTGTGGTTCAGCAAGACACACTAACATGGTTCCGTTATTTTGATATAAAATGCGTTATACCTCCTTAATCCTAATGGAAATTTATACTGTAATATGAAACGAAAAATTTAATTTTTATGTAATTATTGAATTTAAAAAATAACTTTACTATGTGCGTTTTAAGAAACGTTTACTATTGGTTAGTCACTGCCATTCGAGAAAATACTCTTGATTTTAGCCATAAACGCAGTAAAAGTAGTTTTTGTAACTCTACCCGATTTTTAAAATAGCTAAATCTTTAAATATAAATCAAAACATCAAACATAATTAGTAGTATCAGTATTAAAAGGTTCACTCAAAAACCCTTCATCTTTGTTCACCTTTTAAAACATGTAATTTTGGTGGTTTTAATTAAAATCTGTAAATAATATAAACAATTTAAAAATATAATATTTGCAAATGATTTTACTTGTAATTTATTTATTTGTTGTCTTATCGTTGGAAAATTAATAAAATATAGACAGAAATATTTATAATATTTTGCTTTGGAAAGAGTCGAACTTATAAAGAAAAATCAATTAAATGGACAATAAATGCATAAATAATCAATGAATACAAAATAGTAGATACAATTGATAAAATATCCTTTATATTTTCACGAATAATTGATTTTTTGGGGAACTCCTTATTTTCATCACATGATAAGCTCGGTATGACTACCTCTTGTATGCCATAACCTTATTCAAATAATTATTGTTGGAATTATAATGAAATGAATATAAATAAAATATTCATTCAGTGCCTAATCGTTGGTAGAACGATTATGACAGTTAATTGATTTTTGAAGTTGATAATATCTTTTGCAACTACATATTTTATTTATTTATTTGTACATATATAATCATATGACTAACGTATTATTATTATAATTGTAAAATGTATGTCACAGAATCTTTTTTCATTAAATTTGCTGCATTGACGGCTGTCCAAGATGGCGAGATTTATTTCTGTAGATAGTGTTCACTAAACTTTAAGGATATGCACAGTTCACAATAAATTACAGTTACATATGTACAACAATTGAGAGAAGAAAAATCAAAGTTTAAAATTAAATGCAAATTAATGGCGTCAATAATAGAATGGGTCGTCAGTTTGTAATGATTGCAAATTGAAAATAATTAATTAGAGAAAAAGATGATTTAGAAACATTTGAAACTCGAATCTATAACACTCCTAATTGAGGTGTGGATAGTGGTTGTCTTGCGTTGCGTGAAATTTGTTTATTAATTAAACTATTTTGAATATCGAGTATCCGAACATACATGATCAACGACTCAACTTGTCTGCCAAAACCAGCCCAATAATGTTTTTTTAAGGGAGGGGATTGAATATTTACCATTTGAGCTTGAAGTCTGAATTGCTTTATATAAGTGTAAGTACCCCAAGGCGGGAAATGTACATAGTAAGATGTACATTGAGCAATACTTAATAACAATTTATAAAAACATTCCGTTTACAAATGTTATTATTTTGTTATTATAGACTTTTTTATGTTATCCTACTTCTCCATCTTTAGTTAAGTCTTTGAGAATTAACAAACAACTAAAAATAAAATCTATTGCGAAGAACTATCATAGACAACTTAACAAAACGCTTCGTTCAAAGTCTTCTCTGAAATGGTGAAACTAACGAGTTCCTCTGTCGAATATCTTGATTTTGAATTTTATACAATTCTTAGTTTTAAAACCAGGTCAGATTACAGATTCTAAAGTATAAGTTTATCTGATAAACTTTGTATTTCCTTGTGAACTTTTAATATTCTTAAAACCTTTGTCCTACTTCACGTTTGTTGAAATTTAAAGCTAAATATATTTGTAGGTTCTCGTTTGGCCAACTGTGCTTCTATGAATTTAAGATGAGCTGTTACAGTAGCAAACTGTTTATAAAGGGTTTGAAATCTCCAAACTCGTAAAAGACTTATAGCACAAATATCAAAATTCTGTAAACGGGAGTGTATAGAACTAATATGGGTGAATAAAAAATTTATATTTTCAAAATGTGGTGCTCACCCCCTTACCCCCCTGAAAAAATTGAAAACAGCCAATCCATTTGGTATCAGTAGCCAATAATGTTATTTTTTACACAGCAATTACTAACTACTACTTACTGCTAATAACAACAAAATTACTCACTGAATACTGTTGTAAATCCTGAGTTCATATTGGTAGCCAAGTCAAACGGAACAAGTCTTAAGAAGAAGTCTTAACCTTTTACATACTGTAAAAAAACTATTAAATTGTAAAATATTATGAAAAATATATAGTTGTAATCCTCGCAAAATTTATTTTAAACTGAGTTAGTTTAATGAAGACATAAACTGTTCTCCCTTAACTAAGTTTGAAGCTGCGAAACACGACAAAATTGTTTTATTTACAGAAAATAATATTTGTTTGAATCTGTAAATCAGCTGTTTTTCATTTTTAGTAGTTCGTAAAATTGTACTAGATAGTAGGCCTACAGTAATTAGTGATTTTACAGACAATGTGCACATAACAAAAACTGCTGTTCTTACTGCAGTGCGATGAAAATAAGTTTGATTAGAAAAGTAATCATACAGAGTCTTCATTATTATGCTGCAATGGGATTAGCAACAACTTTAGTACAAAAGTTTCAGACTAGCTATAGTTTTACTGTAAAGTGTATGAGTACATTCTCCATCATTGGAGAACTTTATTCTATAAAGGAGTTAATATTTAAGGAGGCTTGTCAGCAGCAATGTATAAAGATATCTTGAATTATACTAATTTTCATAAAACAAACATTATTACATAAAGCTCGTTTAAAACATTCAAAACCATCATAAAAATAAACTGAAGGGAGACTAGTTCCATTATATGGTGCAATGATGAAAGCATTTTGCATAAATTCAAATGCTTGCTATTATTTAATCTTAAAAATACTATTAAAAGTAGTGATACAAAATCTGATGAAATAAACCCTATCTAACCACAGTAAAATCAGTTTGTACTTGTGGAAGCTGTTCAAAATTTAAAGTTCATATTTAAAACCTAACTGGAATAAATTTTCACTTAGCTTTATTATTTATGCAAATGTATACCTAACGATTTCAAGCATGACAGACTACGGCATAATGAATGAATGTTTAATGAACCGCTCCGGGATATCGTGATTACTTCAGATGAATACACAACTTCTACACACAAATTATAAGTACATATCGTTTAATTAGTTATTATGTATTATTATTAATGTACATTGTTTGCGGTTGCTCAGAAAACTCCTCTCGGATTAGACACGTTAATCAAATTAAATAGAAGAGTAACTCAAAACTCAAAGACATTATTTTGTACATTAGAACTAAGAAATGAAAGAAATCTGTTATACATATTTTTTATCAATCAATATAGGCGCAGTCGGTAGGACCACAACAATTCG
>JAGFPH010005627.1:0-48569 GCA_018207615.1 Philaenus spumarius
CTAAGAAAGGGTATGAAAAATTTCGAAATTTTAGGAGGGGTTTGGGGGGATCAAAGTTACTAAAATCATAATTTCAGATCTTTTATTATTATGACAATAGTGCTTTTATTATTTAAGATCTATATATATATAAGCAAAATGCCACTCACTGACTGAACACTTCAAAAGAATACAATTACGTTAAAAAGACTGAAAATACCAACCACCACGGGCAACGCCGTACGGGTCAGCTAGTCAATAGATAAACCTTTTCAAAGACTTAAAAGTATTACTTTACATAACACAAACATTGAGAAAGATTTTATACTTATAGTTAACTAAAATAATGTTTAATGTTTGTTAATCTACATTCCGAATATTGATATTTATTAATAATTATATCAACTTACCGTCTGCAATAATTTTATACTATCGTCGTTTAACGACGGCCGTTTCAGATAATCAGCCATTTTCAATCAGTTCAGGTTTCCTTTCGTAAAACACAAACACTTAACACATAGTTACATATAAACACAAAACATTTACACACACTTAACATTCAATAAACACACGAACTCAATAATCGACTGTCTTTCATGATGTCCCGGTACATACTGCGGATATACGTGATATATCTCCGGGAGGGGATATTGTCTTATCTACCTTCGTCAAAACAGTATCTTACAGCGCATTCGAATTAAAGTTTAATTTTAATTATAGGACAAACAGGAAGGTCATTTAAGAAAAGGCCCAAAGAACATCTCCCTTCATCCAAACAATATGCGAACCTCACAAGGACTGAATCAAAATTTGCCGAACATTTAATCCAAAATGACCATAGTTATTCCTGCATAAAGTAGACCTTAAAAATATTACACCATTGCAAAAAAGAAAAGTTTATGAATGCTTTGAAACAATTTGAAATTTATAAGAACTATAAAGTGAATAATAACATTTTACCTAACGAAAAATTAAACTTTAATTCGAATGCGCTATACGATACTATTTTCACGAAGGTAGATAAGACACTACCCTCTCCCGAATATATATCACGTATATCTGCAGTATGTATCGGGACATCATGAAAGACAGTCGATTATTGAATTTGTGTGTTTATTGAATGTTAAGTGTGTATAAATGGTTTGTGTTTATATGTAACTATGTGTTAAGTGTTTGTGTTTGGCGAAGGGAAACCTAAACTGCTTGAAAATGGCTGAATAGCCGAAACGGCCGTCGTTTAAACGACGATAGTATGAGAATATTGCAGACGGTAAGTTCATATACTTATTAATACAATAATTTACACCTATGTCTGTGACAATTTCTATTTAATTAATTCGTAGTCGATAAATATACTACCAAGGAAAAGTTCGCTATAAATGTTTAAAGTTTTGTTCATTTTACATTATTTATTATTTTTTGTTACCATTCCTCTAATGTAGAATGTAGATATGTTGCTGAAAAAAGATATAAAGCAGTACTATTATTCGAGTTCTAACTGTACGCATTGAATCAAATAAAAAATAACTTACATATACAGGGTTGTTATAAAGTCATTCCCCCTCCCCTTTAACTTTTGTGTTTGTTAAAACAAACAAAAATGCTTTGGGGAATTCTACTAACTTTACCCAAAGTATCTTTTGAAGTAACCGGAAATTTTGAGTGTCACCTTGAAATGGAGGCTTTTGGGGACCACTCAAAATTTTAAATGGGAAGTATGGTCATGTGATACCTCATTTTAAATGTATAATTAAGACTAGGAAAATGACATAAAGAAATGGCGCGCCCTAAACCTGTTGAAATAAATCGACATAAAGTTGCTAATATCTCGAAAAGGAAGAGTTTTTAGAAAAGATTTCAAGAAACTAAAAATGTTTATTTCAAAGTGCATGACCTAACAAATTGCTTCCAAATCGATTTCGTAGATTATATATTTTTTACAAAATTTTCTAAGATGTAGGAGTCGACAAACGTTTTAATGAGAAGCTAGTCTTTCGACATGTCAAATAACACTGCCTTTTCTCCCTGAAAACAGTGGTGCAATCGAAACTCAAAAGGTTTGTACCGAATATTTTGGAGATATTAGCAACTTTATGTCGATTTATTTCAACACGTTTAGGGCCACCTTTTTGTTTTGGGTGGGCCGATTTTTATTTTCCTTATATCATTTACCTAGTCTTAAATATGCCTTTAAAATAAGGTATCACATGACCATACTTCCCATTTAAACATTTTGAGTTGCTCCCAAAATCCCTCATTTTTAGGGGACACTCGAAATTTCCGATTGCTTCTAAAGATACTTCGGGTTAAGTTAGAATCGTTCCCTAAAGGATATTTGTTTTTTTAACAAACACAAAAGTTAAAGGGGGGGGGGAAGTGACTTTATAACCACCCTGTATATATCCTGGTTTGGCAAAATCTAGTATTAGTATATTGAATGCGTATCACATAGACGATAAGAAAAGATAAATCTATCCCTTAGCAAAATGTATTTTACACCTAATATTATTTCTCTAGTTAGGTTTTGCAGTGTTTAGTAAGCAATTAATTACACATTTTGTCACATTACTTGCCCTGTAGGATCAACTACCTTTTTAACTCTGTGTTATTTTAAATACATGGTATTATTATTATAATTACTTTACAAATACTTGCAGCGTTACCTGAAATGTCACTTTATTTAAAATATTCTCTTTGTTAAAACAGTCACGTTTTAAAACTATACTTGACAAAATACAAGTTAAAAATCTTTAAGCGAAATGTAATTTAAACTTTGTGAGATACATTTTGTCAAAGAGCTTCAGAATTTGAAGTTTAATTTTAAAGCTACATTTATGTGCATTAAATAACTTTCTGTCTGAAATTTAATTAAAATTAGCTTTGTCCGATAAGTAGGGTAAGCTTCGTACAACTTATTTACGATAATTTTCTTTGTTTTCGTTGATGATCATTTATCGACTTACTAAATTTTACTTTCTAACCTATACTATAGTAAATCGATCGCAAAACAAATTGATGTTGAGATTTTTGTGGAAATATCCATTTTGGGACCCACTGAGTCAAAAAAAGTGTTTTTTTGCAAAATGTCTGTTTGTATGTCTGTATGTATGTATGTCGGTATGTATGCATGTATACAAAGCTAGAGCGAAAACTATTCGATCGATTTTAAACAAATTTGCACAAGACAAGTCAAGTAGTCGTTCCTGTATAGATGCACGAAAAACAGGTTTGACTAATTTTGAAAAACAACCCATTTTTTGGCAAAAAAAATCAGTTATTATTTTTTTTATAAAAAAACGGTTCTAACGATTTTGATAAAATTTAGCTTATTTGTAGCCTTTAATGTACCCTACCATATGCAAAAAACCGCATCTTTCTAAAAATTCTCGTTTTGCTAATAATAATAATAACTGATTTCTGGGTGTTTTTGGCCGTAAACGGGGTTGTTTTTCAAAAATTTTCCAAACCTTTTTTCTTGTATCTATATAAGATTAATTGACGTGCGTGGTGCAAATTTGTTCTAAAACTATAAAATAGTTTTCTCTCTAGATAATAATAATAATATGTATTTGTTAATCTCCTACTTTAATAAAAAATCACCTCTCCTACCCCACCCTACAATTCACACTAAATCTGTTTAGTAATTTAAATATGTTTGTGAGAAAGTATGTGCCAGTTCCTGGTACCGTATATTATGACTATAATACAAAACCTAGTTATTGAACTATAAAAAAACATAAAATTAGTTTTGTTTATGTACAGGCTGATAAGCGTATCCAATATAGCATAAACTCAATATCAAAATTAAACCATTAATTTCAGACTTTCTAAATAATTTAATTTGCTTAAAGCATTTACTGATGTTTACTTAAGAGGTTGTGGCCAATAATTAACAAAGTTGCCTTATACAGTACTGTAATTATTTTAAAAAAATATGAGCGTTTAGTTTAGCACTATCTTAAACTACACAAACCATAAACAAAACAATTCTTGCAATAGCAATATATTAAATACTGTGTTAAAGATTTATATTTTACTTCATATATTTATGAAATGTTATATTTATTTAGTATTTAAAACACAATTTAGTTAAATTTCTAAAATACTTTAACCATTTGTATTTACATAAACAAAATAATATATTTATTCTGAGTATGATATTAATTGCTGATTACTGATATTAAATTACTGATATTTCAAAGGTGTATATTAGATTATAAAAATACTTTAATTTAAAATATAAATGTACAGCCTTAACGCACTCAAACGCACTTAACGTCACAAAACCACAACTAAAACGACCTATCTAAAATTTCAAAAAAGAATCTTCTCTAAATGGAGTAATTATTATAAGAGCAATATAATGTCTACTAATTGTAATTAATATAGAAATTAAATTACACATTTCAAAAAATATTATTTAACATCATCTATTTCACAAAAATGGTATACATATCATTAATGATTACATGAATTAGATTATAACTTATGTAAGAGAATAAATATAAAAGAGTATAAAGAGGTATAAGAGTATAAGAGGGTTTAAAGAAATATTTAATAACCTTAACTCTAAGACTTCAAATACAGAATAAACTGTTTCATAATTTTTAACAATCCTAAATATGTAATCATCTGATAGTTTAATCAGCTGATTACTGAACTATATATTTAAATTGTATTAGCATTTATTTGACTGTTTGGATAATTCATTATCAAATTCGATTTATTAAAATACGGGAAGAATGTTATAATGTTAAATGTTATAACGTTTTGTGATGAAAAGATATATTATCAACATTAACTCCATATGGAATTCCATGTCGAGAAAATATAGATTTAAAAGGAGTCACAACACTTTTAGATCTTTTAAATTAAACAAAACTAGTTCTAGAAATTTGAAAAAAAAAACTGTCAAACGATGAACATTTTGTTATAAATAGATTTATGTCTTCATTTATACAAGGCTAACAAACCGTAGTTTTAATACCTCTCCGATCTTTTTAAACTCCCAAATGTTCTTCATGGATAATGTTTAAAGATTCTTGATATTATTAATTGGCCCCAAAAAATGATACCATTATGTTCTGACAGTTCATCTCACCACTTAAATGATACAACTTAAAAAAGGAGTGCAAGATCAAACAAATTATGGTTTTCAGTTCTTGTAGAATGTAGATGTTCATTATAATTGCCAAAAAAATGTTATGTAAATTGTAAGAGTTACATAGTTTTTATTAGGGACATATATGGTTTATGAAAACTACTTTGGAACATAGTTAAATCATTAAGAAGAGGCTCTGCTATAAGTATCTTGGAAGCAGTTATTCTAAAAGTTGTTATGTGCGCTTTGGGAGAAATAAAACCTACATATATTAGTAGCAAAATCCAGCCAAGCGTGGAATTCTTCAGGGAGAAGTTTTAAGGCAGATTGTAAGTGTCGCTATATAATGTACTAGATTGTACTTAATGAGACTGAATGGTGTGCACTTAGGTAAGTGGTCCCGCACCACCACAATATTGTATTAGTGAGCATGGTTAACTTATTAACATTTAAAGGGTAATATTTTAATAGCCATTTATAGTTTTTTTGTGTGAGAAATGTGTTATGTGTTAAATAATTAGAAGTAATTTTTCTTCCTTGTCAAGCTCGATTATGTTAATAGCTAACACTTTGTTAAATTTTACTTTAAATATTAAAATGTATCTATGAAAGAAGAATTGTTCAATACGGATTTAATAAATTATCTACAAGCTGATAGTACTTAAGGCAACCTTCATCTAAGTAACACTTATATTGTTTAATATTATAATTTTCTGTAGCAGATTTGTGTTATGACATTTTTTCTTCTGCTAATAGGAGATACGATCATTTGAAAATAGTACTTGAGATTCTAAGTCACCAATTAATAGTAATCAAGATAATGCATCAGCCATAAACATTTGACATCCGGAAATATATTCAAAATTAAAATCATAATTTAATATCAAAATCTCATTTGCTGTAATATAGTAGATAATGTCCGAGTTGTTTTCCATAATACCTAACAAAGGCTTGTGATCTTGTGGCTTGTGAATTGTTACCATAGTAGCTAATAAATATCTTTGAAATGGTACACAGCCATTTATGACAACTATCATTTATTTTTTTAATGTCTGCATAGTTTTATTTATTCTAAGAAGACCAATAGAAGCAAAAGCGGCAGGATAGTTACGTTTTTAAACACATACTCACAGGCCTTTAATGCATCCACTTGAAGAGAGATATGTTTGTTTCGTTAAATATACTTTAAGTTTGTTTCGTTGTCAAAAGAAATTTACTTTTACCAAAGTTTTTCATAGTGAAGATATCTTAAAGTAATTAATAGCATATAGTCTAGTCAAATGGTACTTTGGAGTGGAAAAATCTGTTGCAATTGTTTTAAGTGGTTTACTTTATGTTTTTTATTGTGCTGAACACGAATCTGAAGTTTTCCGACAAAATATTTTTCTCCAAATGTAAAAAATCATCAAAAACTACTAAAAATAACGTGGGTTTTTGTCTTTTGGCTTATAACTTACAAAGTAGGCGATTTACGTAAAATGTGATGCTATATTAAATAAAATAGGGAAAGCTATATTGTTTTTTCGTTGATTTTTCAGCGGCTTTTGATCGGATAGACAGGAGGGCCTTGTTCTACAAATTATACTGTTTGGGAATTTCAAAAAAAAATTTAGACGTTTTGAAAAATGTATATGACGGTACGTCAGCAGGGGTTTGGTGCGAAGATGGGGTTTCCGAATGTTTTGATACCAGTAAAGGTTTAAGACAGGGGTGTTTATTGAGCCCGTTGTTATTTTCATTATTTATGAATTATCTGGACGAGATCCTGGGTTGGGGATGTTTGTTTGGAGATACCAAAGTGAGAGTGTTACTGTACGCGGATGACATCGTCTTAATAGCGCCTACGGCAGTATCATTGCAGTATATGATCAATAACATGTAAAATTATTGCGAAGTCTGGAATTTAAAGATTAATTTAGAAAAATAAAAAAAATAAAAGAAGTTGAACTAAATCATACGTAGATATTCAAATGTTTAATGTAAATAAATATAGTAATTTAATATTAGTTAACTTCAAATTCTTAGGGAAATTGTATTGTTGGAATAAGTACTGCAATTAATAAAAGTAAAACGTGTTACTTTATTATTATTGTATGTTTAAATACATTTACTGCTAGTAATGTTAGTGGATAAGCAAATAACATTTTATGACTTGAATTTTTAAATATTCGCATTATGCATTAGTAGGGATTCTTTCCTCCCTTTAAATTTTTTTAGTTTTATTTATGTATTTTTCAAATGGAGCATATAAAAATTGCAATAGTTTATGTATTTATTTTTTTTAAATAAACTTATTGCATACAATCGTTTTGAAATCATTAGTTAGTTAATTAGTTGGTTATCTTTGAATTATTTTCAAAATTTAGTAGTTTATCGTTGTAAATATCAACTTAGAAACAAACAATATAAAGTTAGACAATGGTACATAATTATTATTTAATACATAAATGTATTGTTACTAGTGTCAGAGGCAAAATAAATAACATTTTTTTATGTCTTGAAAAGTGTATTATAAATCGGCTCTATATAGAGTACAGTATATTTATTTGAATGAACTATATTGTAAAAACCAAAAATAGCTTTTTCTCAAACAATTGTACATTTTAAAAATGAACATTTAGTATAACCGTAAATAACTCTTTTCGACTTTACCTTACAACTTTCTAAAATTAAAACCTTATATGCAATGACTATCAGTAAACAAATTAAGTTATACATTATGGATAAACTAGCATCCGGTTTTAGTTAGAGTTTAAGTTTATGTAGAGAAATATGTAGTTTTTACATTAAAAGACTATCTTTTATTGTCTAATTGTTTAAATATCTTTAATAGTCTAAATATAGTAAGCACTAGTAGCATACAAGTTATACAATAATGTGGATGCATAGAATAATAGTGGTAAACTTACAACCATACATATAAATCAAGAATCGTAATCCTAGTTTGGTAATATATATATTAAGAAACTTTCGCTCCATGAATACTGTATGATTGGACAAAAGTTTATCGTTTCGATGCGACAGTTTTTATATAGAACTTCTACACCATTAGACAATGGTTCCTTACTTCGATTAAAGGAAGTCATTAGTGGATGTTTATCTTGATTTATAATTGTTTCGTAAATCGTAATGTAGAATATTAATGCAGGTATAAACGAGTAGAAGGCTACATTACACAAAATGTACAAATTTGTTTGTAGGATAAGTATAAACCAATTAAATTATAGTTTTAAAATTATTTAATTAACTGTATACTTACTTTATGCTTATACGGTATATTAAAAATGGTTTTCTTGAAACTGAATTTGCTAACGTCCCTACCTCAGATTTTAAAACGAGGACGATACAACTGTAGCAAAAACAATAAAAAGCAATTATTTTTGACAAGGTATGTTAAACCAAGGTATTTAATAAAAAACACTAATTGTTCTTCATTTAACATTAACTCATAATTGCCTGTGTACATTATATTGTAACCGATCGGTAAAAAATAATTCTAGGTCTTTGATAAAACAGTTGGAAGAAGGTAGTGATGTGAGTAGCAAATGTTATTTTAATAAACTTCACAGATTTTGATAAATTTACTCTGCATAAGACATCTATCAATCGATGTAGTACATGTCATTGCCGTATCTAATTTCTTGTGAAAGCTGTCAAAATAGCAAATAAATAAACAATCAAAAGTGCAATAGTTTAATAGAACGAAGGAAACATAATTAGTAACAAGAACAAAGTACTAAGTTTTGATTGACTAAAAAGTTATAATATCAATCAAATTAAATGTGTTTTAAAATATTTTTTTATATTTAGGCCTAATCGATAATCGCCAAAGTTATAAATATAAAACAAGCTATCTATTACGTTCTTTTGAAAATTACTGAAGTTCATAAACTGTATTTAACAAATTTCACTGTATTAATCCAAAAATTTCTTTATGATTATATAAACATGAATTGTTTAGCCATGTGCAGGTTTGTGTTGAGCTTATTATAAATCAATATATTTTAACGTAGTTATTTTTGTTTGTATTATTTTTGTGTGATCAAATAACAACAATCAGTCTTTGAACAATGAGCTGAAGTGTTAAAACCCCCAAGTATTTTTTTAAGTATATATGAAGACAATTATATTTTAACCTGAGAGAAAGATAGAACAAATGGGAGAAGTATAGAGTTGAGGGGTTTTTTTTTGTAAACTTGTACACAATAATTGTGAGACTGCCTACGACTCCAATAATGGAAGGTACTATTATTGACACAGTTTAAAAATAGAGTGATTATTTTTTGTTGAAACACTTAATTCCTGGTACGAACACTTAATAAATATTAAAAGTAGGCTATATCAATATTACAAAATGTCATTTATTATCTTAAAAAAAATATAAAAATACAAACTCTTTATTTGTATAAATACGTGTGGTATTTGTAGATATAAAGTATAAAGAATTCACTTTCGGCTTTAATGATATTTATTAAATGAGTGTCACGGTACAGCAAATTAAAATTGTAAAAGCTAAGTGCGTACAACTGCTCCCCAGATTCGTTTATTAAACCTAGATGCTGTGAAACTAAATGGAAAAGGAACAAATTACATAAAACTAATTAACTTTTTTCTAACAAGCTGGAATTATTTGATGGATTAGTAAAAATACAGGACGCTAGTTAGCATTGTTTATCAAAACACTTTAGTTAACATTTAGTTTAAAAAAAACAATTTATTATCATGGATGATATTGATGAAGTGTGCTTTTAAAAGCAAATTTCAAATGTTAGCTTACATATTTATTAATCTGTTATTTTATTTGTATCAACAATAAAATTGTTGTAACTCAACCTAACCTTGGTTAAGCTAAGAAAACCAAACTATTTTTGTTACTATATTATAGTGACTAGTCATATTCATCTTTTGAATTATAATGCGACAATTGCATGGCTGACAAATGTATTCAGCTAAGCGTCCTGCACTGAACTGCATAAGAAGAGGAAATACCAATCTTTCAACATGACCATGTTCTATCTTGCTGATATTTATGCTATACGTAAATTTGTTTTATTATTAAATTTATTCTTAGCAAACAGCCTTAAGATGTTTCAGTTCAGAGATTTAAGAGCTAGTTGCAGTTCGTCAATCGTAAAAAGTAGCTTTTTCACACTATAATCAATTAAAGGCGTATTTAATGTAGTGAGGATAATTATTTATTATAATACTGGCAGGACTCGTGGACAGAAAACCAAATCGGAATAAAAAATTCAAAACACTATAGATAGGCACAAAGTAAACGTCTTAAATTTAACTTATGGACTTAATAATAGTGGTATTGAATGCGGTATTGCTTAATTGTATTATGACATTTTTAACTTTGATTTAATCTATATAAAGTATAAATGATAACATTAAGCAATAATAAGTTTAAGTTTTCTGACTTTTATAGAAAGCGTGCCTTTGTTGAATTAAAACTAAACATTCAGAGCAATCACTTTAATTTATAAAGTTGAATTAAAACACTGAAATGATTTTCCGGTCGTGACACAGTTAAGAGTATTCATGCAGGAAAAGTTTTTTTGTTCAATCATAAAGAACGTAACATTATGATAACAAATATCATCTTAAATATTTTTAAACATTTATAAGAAAAAATCATGCAAATGATCAAAGGTACTTCACCGTCTTGTACGTTGGATCACCCACATTTTACATTGTATTGTACAAACAAAATAGTCTAAAATGAGGAAAAAGTGCTAATACACCACAGATATAAATTTAAATCTTTATTTCTGACAAATAATATAATTGATTTAATTGGACCAACAAATATACTTTTGGAAAAATATTTGGTTATTTATCGTAAAAAAACGTTACAACACGTTGTTAAAAATATATTGTTTTGGCACTCAAAAACCTTAGCCTTTACTAAAAATTTGATTTCCTAAGACTTCCTTAGTCATATGTTCTACTTAACATTGACATTAGAAAAGTCTACTGGAAAAACGAAGTCCATATTTCATTTTAGAATTTTTTTAAAAGATAACTAATTAGGTATTTTTCTTCCTGTTCAGAAAAGACTTGTTGTGTGTTATAGGTAACATAGTATATTTATAGTCACAACTGGATAAGCCAGATTTTTTTAAGAAGTCAAAATGCTGCACCAATGTAGCAAATTTTACTCCTCAATCTTTACACGCTTGCCTAATGGAAATTCGCTTTTCTGGAGATGCTGAAACAGCTGCTATAGCCTTTTTCATACATTCTGGATCAGCAGGGTCCCTTTTATTTCCTGATTTGCTTCTAGGCATTGTCCTGTAAAAATAAAGAAATAAAATAATATAACTTTTTGTACCTAGAATCACTGATCCATGGTACATGACGTTATATGATCCAAGGTACAAGATGGTGCGACCATGAGGAAAATGGTTATGCTACTTTTATGTTATGATTTAGACTCTTAACTAACGTATCTTTGTACCACTTAATATGGTATCAAAAGGTATGATTGTTGTCTCTTCAAAATATAACAATCAAAACCAAAAATTCAAAAACTAAAACACTTTTTATTTGGAAAGCAGTTACTAAAACCTTAAAACTGTCACAAACAAAACAAATATTGTGCAATCACAAAACCAATAGGTGGAAACTGTTCTCTAACATGAATTTATTCAAGTAGTTCAGGTGTTGGCTCCTTGGTAGCAGAAAATACTGAATGATGAGGGGTGATCAAAGGTACACTGTCATTAAGGCACAACACTCTCCCCTATATGACACTCTTAAAATATGTAATTTAGACCCCAAATATGTAAATATTTGTAATAAGTATGCACATATAAATTAATTAATATTATATAAATAATTACTTAAAGGTATATTACTATAATAAGCGGATGCATAGGTTTAACAAATAATGTATTTATCATCATTATAATATGGGATTCAATCTGTATTACATTTTTTTTAAGGGTTAGGCAAATAATATAATAAATAATTTATATTTCATTTTAAAACTTGTCGGTTGACTTACAAGAACATTTCAGTTAGTATTTACATTATGTAGCTAATCTAAATCAATTATATAACAACCTCTTAGCGTTATCTTGGTCATCTAACAAAACACATTAATTTCATTCTCTGCAGAGATTGTTGATAGTTGAAAACATGCAAAAAATGTACAACTTTTATTTTGAGGACGTATTCTTCTTTTAGCTAAAATTGCATCTATTAATGGATCCCTGTTTGGTTATTATTTATTTATTTATGAAAACAAATTATCATGTATAAATAATGCTTGTTGAAATTACTATTTAGTAATATTTTTCAAACAAATGCAATACAGTTTGATATAAATGTGAACAACTTCTAACACAAACGGTATTCTTAAAAATATAGTAAATATACATAACAAGTATTGCTTCTTTTACCAACTTATGAGTATAAATATTTTATCTAAAAATTCCATTGTCATTCTTCCTTGACATTCAAAAAACAACAATTAATTATTATTTCTCATTTTTCTATAATCCAGGTTGTTGCTGTTTTCTTTCTTTATTTCTGATTTTGAAATTAGTTGTATTGTTAAATGTAAAAACTTTATTGCATAAGCATTTATTAAAGTTAATTTGGTCCTTAATGACACTCCATGAAACTAATATTTGACAAACAAATTGCATTGTTTAAGTATTTTTATAAACTATTTCATATTTTTGTTTCGTTTTATAAAAATAAATTAGATTGTGCTCATTATTAGCTCAAAATATCAGAAGTTGGAGTGTTACAGCTAAGCAAATTGGATTAGAGTATTAAACTAACTGTATACATTGAAGAATCTACTTCCACAACAACGCCTATATAAACTCCAATATTACTAACACATACATAAAATCAAACGATTTATAAAACTTAATTTTAACGTAAAATAATAAAAGGTTAACGTTTAAAACTTTTGTAAATATACATATATAAACTATAAAATGTTATAAACAAAACTAAAACTACGTAAAATATAGACAGTTGAATAAAAGCACAAATTGTTTCTCAAATAATAAGTTTCAGAGAAATTAGAACAAAATGTCTTTATTAAGACTTAACTATTTAAGAAGAACTGCATGTAAGATTTATTTTGTTATAAAGGTAAAACATGAGTAAACCTTGTTTTGATATACACCTAGTTGTAGCCTGGTTAATTGAACTTAGATTTCTTGATTCAAATTGCGAGAGGGATATTTCTAAATGTTGTTGATAAGATGGAAAAACTAAAGGAAGATGTAAGGGAAACAACCAATATAAATGCTTTCATTATGAAGAAAAGTACTATAATAGAACACTTTGTTATACAAGTTGGTAAGACAGGAAGAACGTTTCTTTATTACACCAAGAATACCAAACTTTGCTAAACATACCCTTACTTTGTCCATCTTGTGTAAAGTTTTGTCCCCAACACCTAGCACATGATAAAGTTGTTTATAATCACTTTTGGTCAAAGCGTGACATTGACTGATTACTAAAATGTTTGATTACTATCGTTTAAAATATTTACAAGTAAAAATACAACTATGGCAAAATTGAGAAAATGCTGATAATATAATTTATGTTTAATGTATTAGTAGTATATAGTTAGTTAGTTATAAATATGTATTTAATCTTGTTTAGCTCTAATATTCAAACTGTTACAAATTGTATACCTGTATGTCTCGCATGCTATATAAATGTTTAACTGGGTGAACATAACTTTTATGGTCGTCAGTGTTGTAGAATATTAATTTTTAAAGTATTTTATTTTGATATCAATAAAATAAATTACAGCAACAAAATACGATACTTAAAGTTTAACGCATATATTCACTCGATGAGTACATTATAATATAAGATATTATATGTGTATTTATTCGATTAATGATCTACCTATTTATAAGGGTAAGAATTTACAAAGTGGATTTCAATATATTAGAATTTACCTGATTTTGGAAAGTTGATAATTATTTTTTAATTTGTGTTGCTTAAATAAAATAGATATTCTTGTATACAATCTGTAATAAATTAATGGTGGTTAAGAATTTAATTTAATAAAAACACATTATTACATCAAGATTGAAAAAGAAAGATTATAAGCTTTCATAGTAAGTAACATTATCCTTATTTTATTAATTTGATCTTAAGTACAGTAACCACAAGCTGGTGTATATTAAGTGTACATGGGCTGCACCTTGTTGGGATAGTAAAACGTTACTAATTAATAATTTTAACAGTTGCTGGTAAAGAACTAATTACTCTTTTAACTCTGATGTAATAAATCTCAATTCGCTTTTAATACTTCTAGTGTGATAATACAGGTTGAAGCGCAAATTTCTACTGAAATCTTAAATATATTTTCTCTCATTTTCATTTTGTACGAGAAATAATGGAACCTAAGTAAAGTAACACAATTTACAGAAGGCATTCTAAATGAAATAGGGCTATAAAGACATAGTATAAAGGTTAGAACAAGATTAATTTTTTTTACACAGATTGTAAGGTTTAATTTTAAGCATTTTCACACAGTTTTTATGATAGTTTTGCATTATTTATGTAAATGTCAAATAACTTTAAATTAAAATATTTTAATTGCTGCAGTTATATTATAACAGGCAGATAGTTTTAGTAAGTCGTACAGAAGTACCAAAACTTAAACTTCACAAACATACTGAAATTTAGTACTTAATATTATGTTAACATTCGAATTTAATCGTTGATATTAATAACTGGGGTATTTAATAACGTACATAAATCTCACAACCATTGGCTATGTTGTAAAAAATAACAAGATTTTCAGCATTTCTCGCCTAAATGTAATTCAAATGTTGTGTTAACGTTTGACTACTTAAGAAGATGTAGCAAATCGTAGCTTTATTAATTTAATAATACAAAAAATTCGACAAAGGAAACTAAATTTATTTCACATATTCGTTTTACTTATTACGCATTGTTGTCATGTTTTATCATGTAAGTTCCATTATGTCAAAAATACCATGCAACAAAATATCAATGATATTAATTGAATGCATACTATAATAATTCTGAAAATGTACGTTCATTTTCTCTACGTATTTCATATTCTTTTAAGTTTATGTATTTAAAATATTCCGAATAGAAATTTAACTTATATTCAGTTAAAACATAAAACGACTTTAAGTATTACTTATAACTATAGTATTCAAACACATATTTGTAAGTGCATATACAATGGAAGCAGTTAGGCTTACACAAATTGTACTGTGTGGACCTGAGTACACAAATTACACAAATTCACGAGAGTGGACCTGAGATTTACAGGCGTTAAGACTGGTGCCGTTGGCCACGGCTGTAATAGCCATGTCACTAATATGATTTGTGGATTTAGCAACCCTCCGATTTCTCAGAAATGCCGACTTTTAAATCCTAGTGGATTACCTCGGTAACATCCTTCAATACTATTGTTAAACACACTTACCAATGTTTAATAAAGATAACTTCCGTGTTTCCAAGAGAAGAGATGAAGACCGATGTTTTTAGAAATGCATTTACAATAAGTGACAGAGCAAAACCATCGATGTATAAACACACTGGATCGCTGGATGCGTGTATTGAATACGGTCCGGCTGGCCTAGCCGCTTCCCCCAACACTGGAGGGACAGCAACAACACGTGAAGCATTCAAAGTTAATGCAACGCTCACAAATGTTTTAATTTATTTTGCTCAGCTTCAACAACGGCACCAAACATTATTTATAAAATAATCATTTTAATTTCTAAACAATATTTAATTGTTATACAGTATGTAACACTTATTTTTATAGTAAACTAGTGGACCCAGCAATGCTTCGCTATTGCTTGATTTAATTTAAAAGTTAGTAAAGTTATTCCATTGACTTAAGTGATAGAATTGCAAAATGATTTTTATGCCACAAGAATATACTACACAAATTTAGATCTATAGTTTGTAAACCTTTATCGATAATACAGTAAACCTTTTGTTTGTTTTTACCTAATCTAAAATAACTGATAGTTGTGATAAATTGTAAAAAAACTGATTCTAAATTACCCCAATTGGTTGGAAATAAACGTTTTTTGGTTCATTGTAGGCCTAACCTAAAATTATGTTCTGTTTTTGATGCAAATCAGTTGTTTTATATATAATATGTAACAACCAATGTTTGAATTGAATTAAAATATAGTAAGCAATTTTAGTTGATTTTTGTTTTTATTTTAAGTTGGTCAATTTAACCTAAAAAGCTGTTGGTTTAAAAAAAATAATAAACTGATTACAAATTTGCTAGTAAAGTTGCTATGGTAATGAATGTAAACAAACATGTGTTACTAAGCATTTTATACGAACAGCTGATTTTGTGCGCTATGGTCTTGAGTCCATACAAAAAAGCTGTTTAGTTTTTTCTAAATTTGAAACTTTTTCGGAAAACATTTCAAATTTGTCTTTTTATGATAATCTAGTTCGGACTATTATGAACATTTTAAAATAAAAAAATAGCCAAATTGGTCCAGCCGTTCCCAAGTGATGCGCTTACAAAGGAACAGCAATTAATTCATTTTTATTATATAGATTAAGAGTTTGTGTTTAAACTATTATTATTGTTGTTGGATAAGGATAAGGAAAAGTTTAGGGGAAAATAAACTGAACCAAAACCATAATGAAAAACATGATCTGTATTAGCATTTTAAACTGCATTTAATTTACCTAAAAGTATACCTAGGTATACATTACACTTTAAACATTGTTAAATAAAACAAGTTTAGTAAGTTTTTGACGCACTCCAAGCTTTGTAAATGTAGCTTGCGATGTTTTGAAATGTTACAAAATTCCGTTAAAATGTATAATAATTTTATTTACTACTAGGAACTAGACCTCTGATCGCTTCGCTCGCCAAACCCTGCGGTGACATATGGTAATGCCAATGCAAACTACAAAATCTCTAATTATGTTCATAATTTTAACATTTTTTCAATTTTTCATCCCTTAAATAAAATAAAAATGGCGGCCGGACCGGTTCTCTCAGTGTAAGCTTTTTTCCAAAGCCAGTTTGTGTCTTAACTGTAAGTCAAATTTAAAAACTAATATTTTGCGGGTAGCAAATTAGATTTTCAACAAAATAGTATTCTTGATTTTTTCCGTATCTCAAACCATAAGCTCACAAAATGACCGTAAACTTCAAATTTGTAAAAAAATCGTCCAAGTTTTTGTATTTCAACCATTTAGTCAACACGTTTATTCTAAACTCATTCAAAAGTGTTCCATAGCTTTTTTGTAGATAAAGGTTTAAAGAATTCATATATGCCAGTTTTGCAAGTAAACAAAATGATTGAAGTAAAATTAACAAAGTTATTAGCTCAAGGAACAAGCATCCTATTACTTTAAATGAGCAATTCTTGTATATATCTTTGTTTGTATCTGTCGTGGATCTCGAAAACGGCTGTAACGAATTCAAAGAAATTTTGTATTTAGGTGTAGTATTGATTTTTAAGTACACCCATATAGTTGTATTTCGTGTAAAAACGCAATTTTTTTAGAAAATCTAATTTAAAAGTTGAAAAATTTTAACATAGGGTCTTATGGGTTGCCATGTTGGTTACAAAATTACAACGAAATAGTAAATAAAGCAATCAAAACAGCTGTTTATAAACAAGCCATGAGATTGAGTATTATCCTAAATCAGCTGTTCATTGGATAGTTATTAATTACTATTAAAAAACAATCTAATTTATACTGTTTTAGCACGTTAGAATTAGAATAAATTGTTCTGATTTAACAATTTATTTTATAAAAAAAAGTAAACTTGGCAAAAATGGATAAATTCTAATAGTCAATTTTGTAATATAGGCCTGGCTCATTTCTGAAACATAGTATTGAGGTTATGTTTACTACTGTATATTTAGTCCTGGTTTCAAAACATTAGTTGACAGAAGATAGTAGAACTAGGACTAAAATCGTAATGAAAGTTTCTCATGTTTCTAAAGCATGTATTTGAGGTTATAATTAATCTTGTAATTACCGTTAATATATTTAAGCCTGGTTTCATAATTTTACAAACCAATGTACAAACGAGCCAAAGATTAACGAGATTCATTAGTGAATTTTCCAACTGCGAGCGAAGCGAAGCGTCCAGGGGCAGAGCCCCTAGTGTTTAGTAACGAAAGGAAAAAGTTCAACTTTAGGCCTATATAAAAAGTAGTAAACATTTTTTGTAATTTTTTTCATAAATGTAAAAATGTTTCGTAATTTAGTTCTAAAATAGAACTGTATAAAAGTATTGATCAATCTCAAATTTCTTATTTTGAAAACACCAGTTTTTATGTTCCTACTACAAGACTGCTAACAAAACTAGGCCTGTTTTGAATAGTAATTTAGGAATAATATTTCCTCTGCCCAAAAATGTCATATTATTATAAAAAAGTGTAGAGGATAAATCAAAGAATTGAACTGTATATAACAACAACAACGTGTATCACTGTCCATCTATCACGCTGCCCACCGCGGGTCTATCCCGCCAGTGGAGGGGGAAGCTCCACGCCGGCCGGCTCGTTTCTCGAACCTTTCAGACTACTCAGCGCGCAATCCAGTGTGTTTATACATCGATGAGCAAAACCAATGCACTGTGCCGTGCGGGTGGCGTTCTGTACAGATCCATAGTCGTGAGCACAGCACAGTAATTAGTCAACATCATACTTTGAATAGAGAAATCAACTCAAAATGTGACATAAAAATAATTTTACTCAGTATCTTAAAAATATTAGAACTACGTCTTCGACACTGTTTTTCAAACCTGTATGTTTTATAATCTAACGTATCCGTGATATTTAAACGTAGCCTACATTTAATATAGGTTAATGTTGAACTACTATTTAAAAAATAAAAGTCAAACCATTAAAAATTTATAATAACACTTTTGTAAGGTTAAAAAACTATTGACATTATAGTACCTGTGACTTTTTAGAATTATTATTATTTTATACCAATTTACGTTAAAAAATTAATTTTTATTTAAATGTATGCAGTTTTAAGAGTGGGGAAAAGCAGATAGCAGTTAAACATTTTGCATAAATGTGCAATTTAGGAGAGAGAAAGCTGTGCTGATCAAAATGTTATTTTAGGGTAAGCCCCACGGCGATTGTTTACGTTTTCCTTCCTACCCTCATATAGTCGGTCTTCAGATAGTTTAATCCTTCAGTAAGTAAACTCAAATATTTACAATGTGGATTTCAGTTTATGCGAATGAATAACCTATTATTTTTAAATGATATACACAAAATAATCGTATAACAAAATTATCAATGTATAACTTTCAACTCCTAAATATAATAGACTAATTAATTATTCATATATTTCTAATATGATTTATTTACATATTCATAGTTATTCCTCAAACAATTTATAGAGTTCTTTTGCGTTATAACTATACAGCATTTAAAATTGATAAATTTAATTTAATTTAAAGCTAACTTAAAAATTCTATACACTACATAAGTATTCGAGACACAAGTAAAAAGTTGTAAAACTTAAGTTTAAATATTAATACAAGTTTAAAACGTTATACGATGAAAATCAAATAATGTTTTTTTAAATTTTGCTCTTGTACTTACAATTAAACTTGTGTTAGGTAAGTTCCTTACTAACAATATTATTGTATCAGAAAAGAATCGTTGCAATAAAACTCCAATATTTCTTTAGATTTGCAACTATGCATGAGAGCCTGTCTTGACAATGTCATATTAATTGTCACTGTTCACTGGAATATCACCCACCAAAGAATTCGTCGTAAGTGTACACCCTGTTATTTTGTAATTAATAACCGGCGTGTCTTACCATAGTAGTTGTTTATTTATTTCAGCATTCTCGTGTTGTAGATGTTTGTTTTTTACAGTTCTTTGTATAGATCTGTATTTCTTTTGCAACTTTGACCATCTTGAGATCTCGATGAAAACATTGATTGAGGATAAACTGTTGTGCATTAGCAGTGCTACACAGAACCTCATTCTTTAATGTTTGTATGATTTTAACATTTTATTATTTGTACATCTGTTCAGCTTCAATCCACACTGTAATCAGTATGTACAGTGGAGAAGCTGTTTTTGTGTATCCAATTCTGAGTTTCTCCCAAGTAATCAGTACCTTTTAATAAATTGCAAGTTTTATTCTAAAGTCTTCTTTTTGGCATGATTCTTCCAGTGTAGCCTGGCTGTGAGAATCATACCCAAAGATTTATTATAATTGCATTTTAATTTAGTAGTGTTGATTTAAATCAGCAAGAATTCATCAATAACATTATCAAAAACATGACTGTTAGAAAGTGAAATTTTTTCACGAAGTGGGTTTTGAATGCAACGGCTGTTATCTTTATTTTGTAAGCAGTTGCACTGAAGCTTTGAGCGGGTTTGGTTATGCACATGAAAGGAGTTTTTCATTCAGTTTCATGTTTTAAAATCTTATCATTATATTTTGTTTACCGTTATGTCACTCAGTGAACGTGAAAGAATAACTCTTCTAATGATTCGTGGATGGGGAGATAATTAAAGATCATATGTTGCAGTTACACATTTATTTAACGATACTTTTCCTGAAAGATATCATATATCCAAGTCAACAGTAATAAAAACCGTTGCTCGTTTCGAAGAGACTGGTAGCGTTGAGGATCGTGTCAGAACTGGACGACCAAAAACAGTGACAGGTGAACTCGCATCATTAGATGTCCTTTTTTTTTTTTTTTTTTTTTTTGACGAAAATCCCAATGAATCAGTTAGATCAGAAACACAAATACATGGAATGCCTGGTGAGTAAGTCAGAAAAGTTTAAAAAAAAAATAGTTTTAATCCGTACCGAGTATATCTGGTTCAGGAACTGAACGAAGACGACTTTGTTCGGCGGCTCGAATTTTGGGAATAGAATTGACCGAAATAAAATACTTTTGAACTATATTTTCTTTTCAGATGTGGCAAAATTTATGTTAAACGGCACTGTCAATAGACATAATTGTCGGTATTGGGACAACAGCAACCCACACTGGAAAGATGAGACTCACATTCAGCACCCACAAAAACTTAACGTTTGGGCAGGTATTATTGGAAATCAAAGTGTAGGCAAATTTTTATCAATGGTAATTTAAATTCTTTCTTGTACCTAGAAATGCTCCAAATTATATAATGCCAGCACTTCAAGCTAGTCTTGGCCCTCAATTCCAAAGAATTTATGTCCAACAATATGGAGCTTCACCACCCTATAGCGTTGTCGTTAGACAATACTTGGAAACAATATTCCCTCAAAGATGGATTGGAGGACGCGGTGCAGTAGAGTGGCTTGCTCGTTCCCCTGATTTATCTCCGCTTGAATATTTCTTTGAGAATACCTGAAAGATAAAGTTTATCGTACTAAGCCTCGAGATTTGGCGCACCTAACACAAATCATATCTCAAGAAGCTCAAGATATTCCTCGTGACAACCTTCAAAATGCAGTGGGGCTCTCTTACAACCGCTTAGGACATTGCCAGACAACGGGAGGAGAAAATGTTAAACACTTACTTTGATCTCAGGTAATTCAGCATTGTTTTAACTTGTAATACTTAAAGTTTTACAGTTTTGAATAGTTTTATAATTCAAACAGCAATAACTACCGATTACATCAACCTTTGAAATCCGTTTTGCGGCATTGTTTTCAGTAAACCAAGACCTTTCAATTTATGTACAACTTGATACAGGCTCCCATTAAAGATTTTCTTCTGACTCCTTGTGGGCTGACCCCCAAAGGCGTCATCCGGTCGGTAATTGGACAGAAGTGTAGGTTACTGTCACCAGTAATGATGTGTGAACTTAGATGTGTTTCTCTGTTGTGGTTTAAAAGTTTAAAACAGGGGTTCCAGACTTAATTGTCACCCTTCATGTATGAAATTACGACGTAATAAATAAATTATTTTCATTGTTATAGATATAAAATTGATTATTTTATCAATACAACGGCATTAGTAATGCATACTATTTATAATGAAAATTAGTTTATTCTCTCGGCCAAAGTTAAAGTAAATAAATACTTCATCGATAATTATGTTTAAAGGTTGCTTTATGCCCCAGTAAATTGGACAAACTTAAAATTACGTTTTCGTAAAAACTCATTGTACATTACTTGCATATATTTACTGTTTGACATAATGTTAGGGTAATAATTAAAACAACCTATTTAAATAAATACTATACCTTGAGTTGTTCAATCAAAGAAGAAAATCCTGCCTACGTAAACTTTAATTGATATGCAAAGTATTGTAATTTGTAAAGAAAATTAAGGCATTTTTAGAACGAAATATATATTTTTTAAACAGATAAGGGATGCACTGCGAATCCATTTAGGAAAATAAATACGATACCCACCGTTACGAAGTATATTGTAGCCTATACAAATTTTGATTGTATACAACTTTTAATTACAAAAAAAAAGTTATACAAATTTATAATATTTTCTTAATTATATCCAACCATGCTTACTTGTTTCGCAAAATATAATAAACTCCCTTGCATACATTTACAATTTATATTTTCCAGGTAAGGCTTAACGTTAGTCAATCAAACATTACTTTCAGACTTTCTTTATAAAATATGACTTTATGATTATATATTTATATTATTTACTGTAATCTATGTATTTTATTACTTTTATTAATTAACTTTCTTTTATAAAAAAACTAACTTGATAACCTCATGTTCAAATAAGTAAATTATTTAAGTTAGCTCTTGTTTAAATTATCTTTGTAAGACCTCTGGTTATTGCAATTTTAACAATACAAGCTGGCACGATCCGGCTTTGCATATATAGACAAATCAAAGTTAAATGTATATATTATATCAATAAATATATTACACTATGTATTTCTCATGGGGATTTTTAGTAACTTTGACCAACCAAACCTCCCCTAAACTTTCAAATTTTTTTGAAACCCTTTCTTAAGGAGCACCTAGAGGAAGCTACATACCAAATTTTGTTCCAATCCGATTAGTGGTGGACATTCGGAGTGCCCTAATACTTTTAAACATAAATTATGGCAAAAGATGGAATAATTATTGACAATAACATAATACAAGATTTTGCAGTGACACATATTCTTCAGGAGTGTGAAAGCTTTGAAAGGCACTCATAAATATAATATTGATTTAAACTTTCAGTTTAAGGAATAGTTCGTTTTTCTATATTTGATTTTTTTTCACAAACAAGCCAAACAATTTCGAACATAATGTTATGATTAGTTACATATTTATGTTTCTTATTTAATGTATCAGAATTGAATTATTTTAATAACACACATATCTTATCCTGTTACTGTATATATATGTCAGTTAGAAGAATTAAGCCCGATGAATATTGTATCGCACAGAGCATAAATACAAAACAAAAATAAGGTGATATATTGTGTTTGTTTAACTGTTAGCAAGCTGGATGTCGCGTCGTGCTATCAATTAGTCCAAAGTTTTATTCAAATCCAGCCAATACACATCAAATAACATAATTACATTTCCATTAATACAAATAAGAAATAATAACTATCTTACTTCAATGCCACTACCACAAATTCTACTGCCTTACATAACTGCCCAGAGTTTATTTATATTATTAAAATGTAATTTTGTAAAAAATAATATGTAATTAGTATTCATTTATTCTACTTCCAACAACACCATCGATTAATTGAAAACTATCTCATTTACAGTCAACTATCCCTTAGGGCAAATACTTTAGTCAAACATACTTGAATTAAAGCGGAATAAACTACGCATATATAAACTATCGAGGTAAAAGTTACAATTTATAAAATATTCCCCTAAATAAAATATTTTTTCTAAATTGCTACTAAAAGTAAATTGTGTTTGTTTTCGATCTACGAGCAAAAACTAAGTAACCGTAAAATAAATCAATTTGTTTTCCTACTCTGTTTTTCAGCACAATTTCAGAGTTCGCTTGGTTAAATATAGTTGGAATACATTTATATTCAATTTATTTTAGATGCCCTTGAGTGAATGTATTGAATTATAAAGTAAAAAATTGCATACATGAATAAACATTGGGCAGTCATGTAAAAACAATAATTGTTAAACTCTTTTTGTTGTAATATATTATACAAAATACAAAAAAAAAACTCTGCATTAGTTCTTGGACAGTTAAACGAATTATACGTCCACCCGAATTACATGTCACAGTTGTGTGTTATATGTTGTGAATTAAATATTTTGTGTTATATGTGATCTGAAAATTGTAATGTTTCAACAAATGTGATGATGAAACGTATGTTTCGAAACGCGTAATAAACAAACGCAGATAGAAGGAACAACAAACAAAAGCAAAACAATTTAATGAAAAGTCTAAGGCGCATTTTCACGACATAGTCATCAACATCAGAGGGCTTTAACACTACTGAACTAAACTAGTCTAGGTTATAACCCTTCCTTCCCACCCCTCTCCGTTCTCGCCCAATCACGAGTCTAGGTGGGGAGTAGAAGGAGCGACATATTCATCAATTTTCCTAGGTTCTACATGATTTTCGTTAAAAAATTCCATCAAATAACCAATGGCCTTTTTTATAATAATACTAGGAAACAGTGAGCTAACAATGAATGCTAACATCAAAGAAACTAAAATTTCGTTGCTTCGGAGTTTAACATCTCTAAGTTTTTCCGTAAACTCTAGATTGTTATGTATAGTGAAAGAGCCAAATTTAAGTTCGGATCTTGAAAACTCCTCCGATAACAATTTAGAAAGAATGTAAGCCATTGAGTTAACCCGTGAAACAATAGGCCTCATCGATTTACCCTCTTTGTGGATTTTAGGAAGACAATACTATACAAACTTTATAAATGGAAAATAGGCCTAAACAACATATTTCTTAGGAATAACTAAATCACCATTTTTTATAGTATCCTTAGTGGTTCTAATTAAATTTCTTTAGTTTCGTCTTTTAACGTGTTATTCACTCTAATAAAATAATCTGATCTATCCAGGATTGCTACTGTATTGCCTTTATCGGCCTTAAGGTAAAAACAACCCCTCAAAAACCTTTAATTAATTCCTCTTCTTTTTTAATCAAATTGAATTTACTTTTAGAATCGTTACTATGTAAATTATCTTGAATTTGTATTTTGCACGCATTTCAAATAAAATTCTTATCAGAATCCTTCAAGTATTGAATCCAACTCTCAATATTCGCTAGTTACTATATCTTCTACGATATTGTGAGTCAGCCTACAAAATTAATAAGTGAAAACTTAAGACCCTTACTTAATACCCTTACTTAATACATCTGTTAACATTTAAATCAAATTTCTCTTTATTCCTAGTAATGTCTAACAATGTTTTATGCAATTTATAAATTTTTACACTCTTTTTATGTTCGTTAATACCTTGACTTTTATTAAAGAAATCATTCCACTCTATAAGGTTATACAATTGTTGGCTCACTTAAGCTGTAATTTTTACAAGTCAAGCCCTAATCTACTTAATTTACTGTATAAGTATTTTATTTTTTAAATTCAATCATTTTTCTTAGCAAACTCAAGGACTTTGTCAGTCCCAGAGTTAGTAAGTTTGATTTTAATGCCCTACATTATATCTACTTTTAAAAGTCTTACTTCTAAACTTAATTTATTTAAGAGATTCTGCTCAGATGACCGGGAAGCCATATTTTATTACAAAGGTTGAAGAGCACAGTAGCGACAAATTCACAATGATGAATGAAAACTCGAACCACAAACAGAAGGGGAAAAAACTGTATCAGAACATTTTAATTAAAACTTGTGTTTATTGTACTACATTTATGCACATTTCAATGACATAGTCGTCATCCTCAGAGGGCTTAACACTACGGACCTAAACTAGTCTAATTTATACTCCATCCTCCATAGTTTGTTATATACTGTATTTAAAAACGTATCTGTGTTGATATTTTTGTATTTTTTATATTTAAAATAATTTATATATGATTATATATACTGGGTGTCCCACGAAGAGGTCCCTATTTTTGAATTAATATATTAGATGCACCGAACACTCTACAAACCTGAAACTCAACAGTCCTAACATACACATATGTAAAAGAAATACACCTGAGTATCAGTTAATTCTGACACATTAGGACAAAATGGCGGGATATCAAAGAAATAGTACCTTTTCGTTAAAATAGTTTTATTTGCTTAAGTGTTACAACATAATTATTGAATTTTAACGATGTTATTAAGCACTAAACAACGTTAGGGAATTAAAGATATAAGTAACTCCTAAATAAATTAAATCTATTTGATCCATAAACCTTATTCAAACTGATGTCCATCGATCGTAATGCACTGATGACAAAGAAATAGAAAACAGTCATACGCTTTGCTGAACAACTCTCGAGGTATCAACAACAGTTTCTCTTCGATCAACCTCATTAGTTCATCGTCTGTCTCAATGTTATGACAATAAACCTTCTCCTTCAAAAAGCCCCACAGAAAAAAGTCAGAAACAGTCAAGTCTGGAGACCTTGGGGGACAGTCCATGAACTCTTGAACTTTGATAGAGATGTTTTCTTAATAAAAACTTATAAATGCATACAAGATATTTTTAGCAAAAAAAACATTATATAAATTATCAACTTAAGGTTCATTGTTGATATTTTTTTTCCAGAAGTAATATGTCACTGAAATGACTAGGATTAAATCGCAACATAATCAATAGTTCTTCTATTTTTATCCAGGATTTATTATTCATAAAAGGTAATTTTTTTTGGAGGACAAGTCACGCAATCATAACGATAATTTTGTTTACTAGTGCTCATTTAATGTGTGTACTGTGTTAATTGTGTTTGTGTAGTAATTTTGTGCGACATGTGTATATAGACAAGAAGAATTCATTATACAAGACGATTTGTATTCATCTGGAGTTGATTTCTGCCGGATATTAAAACCAGTCATCGCTAAAATCTAATAGAAACTTTAAACAAATATAATCATTTAAAAAAGTATTGGTATAAAATTCAAAATATTACGATAAACAGAATGGTCTAAATTGCTTCGTTAGTGAGTCTTTTAAATATATAATATTAACATTTGATGCTATGTTAGTGGGCTTTAAAATACTATTAAACTCCAACAGAAAAACTATTTATAACAAATTCCTAAACTAAAAAAGTCTAATAAAATTTGTTGGAAACGATAGTAAATGAATCATCGAGCTTCCTAAAGATCAAAGTTAATATTTGGAAATTTAATACATTTCCTTCACAAAATTATATTATATAAAAGCTGAATTTATTATTATCTAATAAGTATTGCTTGTTTCAATATATTCAATATATATGTATATTACTTTCAAGAACGACCATTTAACCAGGTGATATTCATAGAATGGAATATGTTTCTGTCACTGTAGTATATTACATTAACGTTCCCTGTACACCCTCCCTATATTTTTAAGCAGGTTAAACGTTTTAACTAAACTTCTTATCTGTGCAAAAGCAAGAATAGGGTCCTAATCCAGATCCATCCTATTTGTATAAACAATCTTGTGTAAAATCTTCATAAAAAATACTATGTCTAATAATTTGTCACGCTTAATATAGCTGCTAAATATAAAATTAAGTAATTAAAAACTATATTATTCAAAGTTTAAATTAATAATTTTTTTATTACATAAATTATTATAGGGATAGCTAATTACATAATTACAAAATCTGTATGTATTTAACGATTAAAAACTACAATTGATATAATTGTATGAATTAAAATTTAATGGAGAATTAAAGCCAGGTTTATAATTACTATTTAAGAATATAATACGAAAGAATAAACTCATATGGTATTTCAAGTTTACGAATTTACTTCTATAAGACCAACAAAAAAAAACCCCTATACATACATAATTTAAAAAAATGAATTTAACAAAATCATTGATTTTTCAGTACCATGAGTAATTTATAATACTATATTACTTTGTAACATGTGTTTTTTTTTTTTTTTTACTTGATGAACTTAAAAATAACATGAATTTATAAAAAATGTATACACATATAAGGCAAATATAAACGGTTAAAAACGAAGTTATACACATTTATTTCTGTTTTTTTTTACAAACAGTATTTTGCAAGTTTCTAAAATCGTTTGGGAATGTTTGACGTGCTATGGTTATATGTTAAGAATAGTATCAAGTCAAATGTACTATATCAAATTCTCTATGAAAATACATCCATCAATTTTTTATAAATTAGTAGAAAGTTTAGTAATATGAAAATTTAGCAGAGGGGTGAAGTAGAGTAATAACCACTATAAAACACATTAAATTGTCAAATATTCAAAATTTTACGGTATCAATGTAACTAAAGAGGAAAATATTTCATATGCTAACTGAAAAAGCAATTAAACAACATGCAACAGCTAGCTGTTATTTTCTATCTGCCATCCTTAATGTCAATCATTCATTATTACCAACGTTTCACATTGAAATAATATTGTGGGTGTTAAGAAACTTTTTATGTGTTTTTGATATTTTTAATGATATAACAAGGCTTAAAATTTATTAGTTGTAATTTTTAGGAAAAATCTACTTTAGTTTAATAATGTGTAAACCCTCCGTACAATAAAATATTAAGCACTTGATTATAATAATGTAATTAATTATTGAGAAGCCAATAAGTTTATAAAGGTTAACTACAGAACAATCAAATTTGAATAATAAAACAGTTTAACTTATAAATCATTTAAAAATTTAAATTTAGAACAATTACATTTTATTTTTTGTATTGGAGTTTTAAAATCATATTTATACATTTTAAAATTATTTAATTGATAAAACAACTTCAAATTCTTATAAATATAAAAAACAAACTTATTTACGTTATTAAAAAAAAAAAACAAACAAATACAAATCACATTGAAGAAATAAATATAGCATGTTATTAATTGTCCATTACATAGAAAAGCATTTATAATGAATTATATTATTTACAACTATTTATATTATATTATTATTATTTATAAAATTATTAATATTATTTTCAATGTATTATATAATTTCTAAAGTTTAATTATTTCTAAAGGTTTTAGTTATAATTTAGACCAAGGTTTTAGGTTCCATATGCATAATAAGGTTTTAATTTTAGTAAAGGGTTTTAAAACAATAATAAATTTATGTTATATTTTTCTTAATTAATTGATACAACAACTTTCAATTTTATTTTATAACAAAATCTGTATATTATGTAAAATTGTAAGTAACAAACAACATTTATTAATACAAAAATCAATAAATTAAAGTTATATCAACAACCTATTTATCCTTGATTTTTATACATTAAAAAATATCCTGTCATTTCATTTGACAATTAATAAAAAAAAAATTCAATATTAACTAACCAGACTTTTCTGTATAATTGTGAAAAAGGCAAAACACACAAAAAAAAAACAGTATAGTCAAGTATGTTAAAGTAGACATAAAGGCCTACCTAACTATGCAGACGGGGATTTTTAACTCAGTAAATGTGTACAATTATAAAGACCAGAAAACTGTAGGAATATTTGTTAAGATTTTGTGTTTATGTATATTATTATATATATTTAAAGAAAGATAAATATATTATATTTGAATGGCCTTTTATTTCATATTGATAGATCAAATGATTTAGAAGTTATTAATATTATAGGCTATATTATTGATTGAAGTTGTAAACATAACCCCAAAGTATAATCTACGCTAGGTTTTGTTTGCGTAATACAGATGATGTGTGAAATCAGCTGTTACATTATTAACTTATATTATTTCTCCTTGTTCCTACACGAACGCTCGTACATACACTCACTTTTATAGGAGTTGACACCCATTTACACTAAAGAGATTCAGCGGGCTGAAGGTTTTAACACGTGATGAATGAAAACTGGTGGCGATTGTAATTTATTTTCCAGAACTGCTCCTCTCTGGCACAATAATCACGGCTTACTAGTCCGTTTCAGATATAGAAAGCAAAATTTATAGAACAATCCAAGGACGTTCCCTTATAAACATAACTCTTTTATAGGAAGCAAAAAATTGCATGCCATTACTTCATATTTATTTATTGCTGGCGTAGCTATGTACAGACTTTTACATGCTTATTTCACTGACTAGTAGGTTGCACAAGAATATATTGCATATACGGAAATATCTAACTACAAACTCACTATGAAGGTATTCGTAAGTTTATCCCAACGTTTAATATGTACTGTGTGCAATGACGTTAGCCTGTTTCGGCAGACGAGACATTTCCGCAATACCTGTCTGTAACTAACTCTGGAGTTATGGATACTGATTTTAAAACTCAGATGGCAATGTACTGGCCATTATTTAGGTTAGATATATATTTATTGTTTTCAGAACCCTTACAAGTCAGTTACGTATTATATTAAAAACTTGACCGGGTTTTAGGTACTAAGCAAAACAAAAAAAAAAAAAAAAACAATAATCTCTTCTCATCACAGATAATTTCCGACTTAATCGCTTTGCCCTAATTAAAACCACTGTTCATTTCTTCTTCACTTCTTGGTCCTTAAATTGACCCCGACGAATTATACACCATATTTGTAGTACATTCTCTAACGGATGCCTTCTCAAAGAGAATTTTCTATGGCACATTTGACATAACACCATTCTTAAATTATATTCTCAAAGGTTCAACACGATTTTACTAATTATGCATAATACTGTTTGTAAAAATCTTAAATACATTTTATACATATTTTGTTTACAAACTGAATAAATATGTTTAATACGTGTCTAAATTTAATTATAAGTATTTTTGTTTTGTTTATGTTAGTTAAATTAATATTAATATAATATTGTGGGTGTATGTCGTAAATTATTGCCTACAGATTTTTGTTGACAATATTGATATGTTTTACATTAAACCAGGTCATACGTTTATTGTTGCCGATCCCTTTCACTAACAAGTTGAAAGGTTTATGATTTTCAGGATTTTATTAAATGTGTTCAACAAGCAACTTCTGGAAAAGTAGACACCGACAAACTTAATATTGGGGGCCTTTTCGCATGGAAAAACTGGACTTCAAAACAAAAACTTAAATTTCGTTGTGAGAAAATACCTTATCTCTCAGATGTTGTTAAAGTAACTGTCAAAGGAAGAAATACAACTCTTTTGTATTCTACCAAATATGAAGAATCTAGTTCAAAATGTTAAACTTCTTGCAAGTTAAATGCATCAAACATTTTAAAGTGCCTGACAATTTACAAAGTACGAAGATTTAATAAAGCAAGGAAAACATAAATACTTGAAAAACCATGTCCTCTTATGCCATCTAACCGCCGTGGATTTTGGTTGAGTATCCAAGAATAAGAAGAGCCAGACTTACTAAATTATGACCAATAATGAAAGACTAATAAAGACATTGTTCGTTCTGTGTATTAAATAAGGCGAAGTTACACTGACCACTGCTGTCGTGGCGCGGTACATGTAAGGGCTCCTTCTCACGAAGCCACTTAGCAGTGCCATTAAGAAGCGCTTCCGTCGACTAAAGCTAGAAATAAATGGAAGGTTTCACACACCACCACAGCCACTAAATTAGAAGCGCCTGTTATGGAATTTGCCTTCGCCACAGATCTCGGCGATTAAAAGAAGCGCTGCTGATGTCGAAACATAGTTTTAAATGGTACGTTTCAGACGTCGCCACTTTTTTAGTCGCTCGAAGAGAACGCTGCTGGCCGGCGTTAACACAATATCAGTCTTGATTGATCAGCTGAAACTTGCAGATGTGCTTAAGTTTTATTTATTGAATAAACGAAAATCAGTCCACATAGCATTCAGACCAGCTATGGACCAAAACGTCCTTCCGAGCTCAAAGCCCAGACGATGTTTTTTTCGAATCAAAGTTATTGTCGACTGATGTGTTTAACATTTAAAATTAATTAACTGAAGACTAGAATTATGATAATTAAATTTATAGGCCCTAGTTTACTATCAATATATAAAAATAAATGTGAAAGTTTGTATTTTTGTAAATGTACTTAAGGGGAGTCGGATGGCCCTATGTTACCTATGTTAAATTACGCAAACAAAGGTACATTTATTTCAGGAACCAAAAAAGATAATATCATATTTTAAAAAACCAATATTTTAGAGTATACTTTTCTCTACAATTTAACACAATGATTTCTCAAAATAACTTATAGTAAAGTTATTGTAAATTTCACAATTTCCGAATTTGAGTCATAAAAACTCATATAATTTTGTTCAAACTAAAATTTGTTTAAACCCTCATGTTAAAATGTGCATGTTATTATACCAAACAAACCAACAAAAAATATTGAAATATCTCTTATGGTTTCCGAGAAAAATGTTCCTTTGTAGAAAACAAAAACAAGACTTTCGGGAAACGCAGTTTAAACTTTAATATTTTATTTTGAAAGCAATCGTTTCACCTTAATACTGTTTGTTGCATTGAAGTACAAAAAGCCTATACAAAATGTTCTACTCAACATATTTACATGAAATTGGATTTAAATTAAATTTAAAGACCTTGCCTATACAACATAATAAGCTAAACAAATTATTTAAATTTTTTGCCCTAGGGTTTATCCGACTTTTCTTAACATTATAGTTTAAAATCTATTTTTAGAAAAAATATTTGTCTAAATTAATGTCTTTCCTAAACCATATTTTGAATATAAACGAGAAGCGACACAACGGGCGTGGAAGCGCCGCTACTGTGGCTTCTTGTGAAGGGAGAACCAACCACCGAGAAGCGCTGCTAAGTGGCTTCGTGTGAAGGCGGCCTTAGATGAGCAAGTCCGGCTCGTCATACTTATACACTGGCGAGTTTGTCTCTTTTAAACGCGAGCCGAACCCGGCTCGCGAGTTGGACCCATATGGGGGGGGGGGGGCATTAGAATCGGAGTAAACTCTAAGCTAATATTAAAGTAGTTTAAATCTCTTGATAACGGTAGCTGACTCAAGATCTCAAAACTGCATGTATTCATTTTACCACATAATGAGGGAATGTTTTCTAGTAAATACTAAACAAAACTAGATATCAAAAAATTAATAAGTAATTTCAGAAAAGTAATTTTTAATTATTTTGAACAATTCAAAAATTTAAATCTAAAAGCAAAACCATTAATAGTCATCTTGCATACCTTCTGTTTCATTTCATTAAATTTATTTAATTATATTTATTAAAAAAATACAGTTTCAGTTGTAAATTGTGATTTTTAAAATTAATGTGTTTATATTCATGCAAACTAGCTCTGATGTACTCTTTCATTATAATACATATGATACTAAAGATATTCTTTACAATACAAACCTCGCGACAGAGATGTAGAGTTTATTTCCTTTCTTCCTATACCTTTTAGTTTACAGAAATGTTATCTTTAATAAAATATTACCGCCCGGCAGCAAAGTTTCACTGACACTTATCTGGAATCTTATTTTCCTATAGCAAACTCATGCGTAACCCTTATTTATGCTTTGTTATATTGATCATGTTTTATTTTGTTTCTGTAATAAATTGCGGTTACTTTTATTTTGTTATTTTTTTATTTGATTTGTGTGAAGTCTAGTTGTGATGTAATCTTTTTATATTTGGTAGTCAAACCATACCTTATAATACGATAACTCGGGACTAAGATGTAGTTAAAAATCCTTTCTTAATTTACCTTTATGTAGACAGACATGAAATCCTTAGGAAAACAATAACGTCCGGCAGCAAAGTTTTAGTGACACCAATCTGGATCGTCAAATGAGCTATTCACAATAAATACGTTTCCCAGTAAAAAGCTACCACAAAAAAAAATCAAAAACGCATTTTGTTACTGTATTAGAAATCCATATTGAATTAAAAATGTCCTTTTCTTGAGAACTATTTTGTCATGCAGCAACAGTAACTATTCAAATATGGGAAAATTTATTTCCTAACGCAGTATAAAATTAGCAATGTATAATTTTACAAAAATGTTTATACAAGAGGTGGTACCCTAAAAACCTAATTTTCGTTTGGAAAACCAATGTTAAGTTTTCCGTTGCTTTAACTTGATGCCTAATTAGGGTACATCAACGTTTTGAATGTTTTAATATTAAATCCTTAAAGCAATATCATTCGGTCATAGGATTATCATCAAGTAGAGTGTTTACCTGAAAAACGCTTACTTCTTGTAAGAAAACCATGTTAAATTTTAAATAAGTTTTAAAATATATTTTTTTTTAAATTTACCTATGACTAAAACATGATTATATAAATATGTTTCTAATAATCAAATGCTGAGGTAAAATATCACTTCTTTTAAAATTATGTAGCAGAGGAAGGGGTTTCCCTATTTTTAACTGAAACATTTAAAAGAATAATTTAAAAGAAGTTGACTAAAAACTATAATTAATTTATCCATGTTATTATAGCTTTGTTTTTCTATTAGTGGTAACCTAAACAATTATTTTTATTCAACTTAAGTAAAGAATTCCAACGACACCTAATTTTGGTTAATTGTTCCGGTAGAGCTATGAAAATAGTAATTATAGGAAAATAAATAACAAATATATTTACCAGGTATCTTAAAAGTTACATTTAAACTTTTGTGTTTGTTAAAACAAACGAATATCCTTTGGGGAACGATACTAACTTAGCCCGAAGTATCTTTTGAAGCAATCGCGTAAATTTTGAGTTTCCCCTAAAATGGGGAAATTTGGGGGCAACTAAACATTTTTAAACGGGAAGCATGACTATGTGATACCTAATTTTAAAGGTATATTTAAGACTAGGAAAATGACATGAAGAAAATCAAAATTTAATCACCCAAAACAAAATAGCGGCCCTAAACGTTTTGAAATAACTTGATATAAAGTTGCTAATATCTCGAAAAGGAAGAGTTTTTTGATAAAATTTCAAGAAACAAAAAATGTTTATTTCAAAGTGCTTGACCTAAAATATTGCTTTCAAATCGATTTCGTAAATTTTAAGTCGACTCCTACATCTTAGAAAATTTGGTAAAAATAAAATTTACGAAATCGATTTATAGTTGTTACTAAATTAATACATTACTATTGTATTCTCTGATTTTGAACTTCATCTACAATAAATAGTATTTTGTATACAATAGGCCTACACAAAAATTATGGTATAGTTATTATATACTTGAAAGCAAATTACCACAATTAAGTATGTTACATTTGTCTTCTTGCTTATCCGCCTTTCTTAGCTTTGTCTTTCTTTCGCTTTAAGGCGAAAGGCGGATAAGCAAGAAGACAAATGTTTCAAGCATCTTAGCGGAAATAAGAATAACAAATGCAGTATTAAGTATGTTATTTTATTTAAACAATATTATTTTAAAATGAATTTATTTGTATGATATGACTGAAATTTAAACTTTTATTAAGTATGGACTTCAAAAATCCTTAAGTTTGTAAATTTATTTAAATATTGTATCTAATTTGCTTAACACAAGGGTTTCCTTATACAATCAGGACAATAATTTAATTTTTAAAGTTATTTTACTATTATATTTAAATATTTGGCTGTGTAATTGAATGACGGAAAGCTTCAATTATTTTAAATTATGGCCTTATGCGAAAAGAGGCAATAAACAACCTAGATATGACTACATTAATAATGTTTTACTTTCTGAGTGTATCTAAGCATTCAAAGTATTTTAAATGTTACATTTAAATAAACCTGTACCATTTATTGAATTGTGTATCTCGAAATAAAACCTGTTAATTAGTTAGATCTTATATATATATATAAGTTGTTAATGATGTTCACACAGTAATTCAAATTTCTAACTTAATTAATCCAAGGTGAACGCAGATGGTAAAATGTTTAGCATATGTAAATGTCTGACTTTATAACTAGTTAACGTAACTCTTTATCTATGCTTTAATTTAAGCAGTGCTTTGTAAAGATGAAACCATAAACTCAAGTTTACAGCTGATTTGACTAAAAAGTTAGTGTTGATTTTAATTTGTGCGCGTACAGATTTAAAGTCATTTAAACAAGAAAATTTTTATTGAATCCTTACTATGAAATACATTTTAAACTTTTAAATAGGTTAGCATTTACGAATTAAATAATGTATACACTAAATACAATTCAAAACTTTATCGTACTTACAGTAATTACAATCCAGAAAGGGTTTAAAAGATAAAATGTATGTAAGAGGAAACCTAGGTTAGAAAATTAAAATTTTAGTGTTAGTTTCTTAACTTTTCACTGTACATTTCCTCACAGCTTCAAGTAAATTGTGCTCAGATTAATGTAATTCGCAATGCACACAACTCTTGAAGTTCTCTAATCCCCTTTTACACTATACTAATTAGATTCAAATAAATATACCACTTGGAATACAAATTTTCACTTTAAAGATTTGCGGAACTTTAATGTGGTAAATACTTAATTTTAATTATTAATTTGATGTTCTATTAGCACGTATAGCCCTGTTATTCTTAAGCAGATATAACATTTAATTTATAAACGTCCTTATATTTTAAAAACATTTTAAATGATAAATTTGTGAGATTTACCATTTAATCACTAAATACAATTTAAAAAAAAGTAAAATATATCTATACTGAAAGAGGAAACGTAAAATTTAAGTCATCAAATTGGAATATAAAATAAACTAATTAATGTTTAAAGTTAATTTTTCCATTCTACATGCGATCTCATTCAGTAAGTTACTGTAGCTATGACCATTGTTATGGATCCTCATAACCCCAATAATACGACACAACATATGTTTCGTTTAAAGCTGGGAGTCGTAAAGAATTTTATAAATTTCGTTACATTTTATAATAAATCCATATTTAACTACCATTGAAAAGGGACTATTTCAATAAATATACAATAATTTATTAGAAAATAATTAACTACATTTTGTTTCGTCTCTATACGATTCACATGTTATTAATGTATATTTACAAGGTACATTAAAAACCTAACTTATGTCTAGGATACCTACTCGTTTTGTAAAATGTATCATACAGTGGTTAGTATTTAAAAAATATATTTTATAAATCTTGTTTGTTGGATACATACATTATTTATGTTCAAGTTTGTTGTTAACAACTTCTGAATCAAATAAATACTAAACTCTTCGCCTTAAACAAATTCAAATCCTACTTAAATTTTGATTGATTTAGCCTACTTCTAAATTTAAGTAAATTAATATTCATAAAAAATCACACCGTTAATTAGTATGTTGTGTTTTATTTCAACTGCGTTTCCATTGACAATACATATATAATAGTAACTTGTTTAAAGTATTATATATACATATTAGTCATTTATTCATATAAGGTAAATTTTAAACAGTAAAACTTTTGATAATGTTATATTATGAACAGTTAACCAAATTTTATTGAAAATTAAAATTATAAAAATCTTTATATCGTAACTTAAAGTAAAGTTTGAAAGCTATAAAGCAACGCTGACAATTAATTAATTGTAGTTGGTTTAGTTTAACTCAAAATGTTTACCGATAAGTAAAGGGAGAAGCTAATTGGAAGGATAACAGAAATGTTTGTTTTCTTCTCGAATTACTTTCCACTTTTGTTGTTCTGTAATGCTAAGCTTTCAAATATGAGAGGTTAAGGAATTGCAGGTTAAAATAGACAACAAATTTCTCTACGTTCACAAGAATACACATACAAGGTTAAATTGGTTTGAAAGATAATATATGTTAGCAAATAGATGTAATGACTAATCAAGCACACCACTTCTGCACATTCTCCGCCCCTCCATTTAGGATAAATAATGTGGTTTATGAGAAATAGCTGCATATTATATGATCAAACAATTTCATAAATAAATTTTCAATAACTCAATAATTTCAATAATTTTTTTTTGTAATTTTTTATATTAAATATTTCTTTTTTAATTATTCGTGATTCTTTTTAAAGATTTCTTTTAGTTTTACAATGACAACTTTCTTCTTCAACCAAGAAAAATACATTTTCTTATATTGAGGCAATAAAATATATACATTTTTAAAGAAAAATCTTATTGATAATTTTCGGAAAATTGTTTAGGAACATTGGAGTAAAATTAATCAAAAGAGAAAATGGTGGTTTTAAAAAAGAACTTATTTAAATCATTCTAGGTAGTTAACTGTGAAAATAAAATAGAATAATTGTTCGAAATAAACATATTATCAGAGAATAAATGTGTAAACAAGTATAGCAGTTTATTTAGTTTTATTGTATTACAAATATTTTTCTAATAAAAAAGATTTCTAAATATAAAATATCAACCGTATATCAACGATATCTTTATAAAATGGTCTTTAAAATATCTTTATCATCGGTATTTGCTCTTGAATCAAATCACACTATTGTGAACGTGTGGATAACTCAATTAAAAGAATTTAGAAGACATCGACTTTAAGTATATAAGACTTTCACATTTCCTGTGTGATTTTTTAACTCATTGCTAAACTTTAAGGCTACATTTAAACAAACATTTACCTAAAAGCATTACAACTATATGTTAGAGAAACAGGTGTGTACAGCCTCACCTCCAAAAAATGGTTCAAGCTACTATAAAAAGTTAAAATAATGATTTATCTGTTATCTAACTGTATCAACGATATCAAACAATCACTTCTTATAAAACTAAATCAGGTTGGAGAATCAAGCTGACTTTATTTGTAGAACATACTATAAAAACTTTCCTTAACTCCTTTCTAGAAACACCTCTATTTACCCCTCAATGTATTTTCAATATTACTGATTCCCCTTCTGTTGATGATTACTCTCGTTTTATTTTGCTGGAGGGTTATTGGATATTATTTGATGTTACTTTAGCTTAGATAAAATTTTCGTCCAACATTTAAATATATCAACTTTTAAAGGATCTGTATCCATTAATAATCGATTAAATTTGTTTCATAATTTGTTGGCTTAGTCATTTGGGTTTTGATAAGATATTCATTTTGAACTTTATTTTAGGGATTAGTCAGAACTACAGAATATATTTGTATCTTGATTGTAAAATACAACTTAGGAAAGTTTATTAAATTTGTATAATAAACGGGGTGTTTTCTCCTAATGCATGGCATAGTTGAAATATAGTACTAATCATACTATAATACATTAGTGAGATTGGATAATTTGCGATTCAGTATTTAAGAAGCATTGTTAGAAAATGGCAGCAAGAAATAAACAAAATATGGCTCACTTAGAAGTTAGTTAAATTAACTACTTTAGAGAAAATAAAAAAGCTTTGTTTTGCAAATCGTAAAACCTATAAAATGTAAATCAACATATACATAGAGGAGTTATTCATATTTTCTTTACGGATTTGATTTATATATTTGTATTCTGAAATTATGGGTTATTAAAGTCTGTAATTCATTGTTTTTTTGTATGCTTTTTTTTCATCAAATCGTAAAAAGATCATATAATAAGATTATGTTATTTATTACTTTAACTTTATAAAAGATCTATATTTCGGTAACGTTTCAAAAATCGCTATAGTTTGAACAAAATGCATGAACTTTGAAACATAATGCAATGGCTAAACCCATACATCTGAAATTTGGTAGAACCTACTTTCTTGGGAAATGTATCATTTAATTTCTACCAAAAACATCTTTAAAACTTTTCCTAATATATCTCCAAAAGAAAAAAATATTAACATATTACTAACTTGTATGCAGAAAATGTATTGTTTATTTACACCGACAAATAACCATACGTAGTTTTTTTATAAACTAAGGTGTATATTCCTCTTAGATCTGCAATTATTTCCATTGATCAGCAACCTCTACAGGTGGTCTGGCAACTTAAAATTTTAAACATAGAAACGCAAATATTAACTTTTTTTTTCAGTGAGCAAACATTTTATTAGACACGTTTTCTATAAAGATAAGTTGATGTAAATTTTATCAGTTTCTTTAAAGAAGATAAAGAACATAGTTGCTTTCGTCTTTTCCAAGTATAGGAACGAGTTTGGAAATTAATGAATATTCGTGCATTTATGGAGATATATGTTTCACCTGTTACTTTTTAATCAAGCAGTAAAGAGTCTGCTTTTTCCAAAAAAAATATTTAGTTTTTGCATATATTCGGTATTCTGAGAACAAATGGAATAAGTAAAATTTTGTATCTACAAGAAATTCAGTTTCGTCTAGACTGAACTTAAATCATATTTTGTTTAATTTCATACTTATAAGTATAAATAATATGTATACTTAATATGAATAAACTAATTTTTTAAAGCTTACTAAACATTGTATCTAGTTAATAGTTATATGTTTCTATAACATGATAAATAAATAGGTAATTCTTTATGGGTTTTTTTTATATATTGAATAAGTTTTACTCACTTTACTTAGTTTTATAATTCAAGTGAATATCAATTGCGGAAAAACAGTAACTACTTTGGGGTGCAAAAAAGTTTAAACCAAGAAATTCTAAAATGTAATATTTGTTAACAATAATGTACATAACATGTATTTTACGTATATCATTATTTAAAAAATAAAATTACTTTATAACTTCAGATCCTTACTTTATAAAATACAACGCTTTTTACTATTTAGATGTTAATAATTTGACATATTAATAAATACTAATAATTATGACTTTTTATAGTTTTATAGTTTTATAGTTTATAATATTATAGTTTTTTAAAGATTGAAAGTAAAAAGAATAAACATTAATAAATGATTTATTGTTACTATAATTATTATTTTACGAGATATATGGTACTTTCTCCACATGCCTATACTGCTCTCTATGCAATTACACGACAGGAAATCTGAAAATTTGTTACTGCTGTCATTTTTTGATTGTGTTTAAAACACAAATAACTAATCACCATTTAATCTAATTTTTTGATATTTTCAATGAAACTTAATACACAAGTTAGAAATGTTATGTAAACTTTGAGTTGTTATACAATTTTGTAGATAAATATATATTCTATGCAAACTCGATGGTTGGAAAATTATGTAGCTTCTTGTTATTATTTATGTTGAAATAAAGCTAAAAAAAATAGTATAATATGGTATATTGACGAATTAAAAAATAAAGAATACATTTTTTTAATGTGTTTAAAACTTAGTGCGTCCATGACTATTTCTCACAACTTTTACCGAATTTTAATTTAATTTTAAAATGACAAAAGTATAAGATCTGCTACCTTATCTCTATCAGCAGGCCAGTTTTCTGGTTTACCTTTTAACTGAATTTTGTATGAATTTCATTTAACTATTGCCTTAAATAGTTCTTCAATTTAGTTAAAATCTCGAAGACAAGAGAGTGTTTAGCATAAAATCTCTTTACTTTTTAAATCGAAGCCTTAACATATTAACAACTTCCTCATATTGTACTTCTTTTATATTGTGCAGAGAGTAAACTCAGAAGGTTGGTAGTATAGTGCAGCTATAGTCAAATATCCTATTATTATTTCCACGGTTTCTTACGGGTAGTACTTTGTTATTGGATTATTTATAAAATGTAGGATATTATGTCTCATTATTAAAGCAGATCATTCATGTGTTCGGCCATTCGGAGGGATGTTTCATGAACCTACTATCCTAGGATGTATCATAAACATCATTTGATGGAGCTAGGATTTTATAAAGATGTGTTACTAGTAATGTGAGTTTCCGAAATCAATGACATATTATCAATATTAATATAATGTAGAAGCTGTTCCAACCCTCGTAATCTAATAGAACCGAGAACCTCTGGCATTCCGTGTGATAATACGAAAAGAGAATGATTATGTAATTTCTTCTTAGTTCTATTAATATCAGCTATAATCCGGCCTTTGATTGTACTTCTACTATCAAATTTCTCAATATTTTAACCTAATTTCAATAACATTACGTCTCTTATTTAGCTGTTCCAATATTGTTAGCTTAGCTACAACTTCATATTATTTTGCAGGGTTAACGCTTCTAGCTATTCTTCGTGATTTTTGCACAATCGTTGTTCTACAGTCATTTTAGGTAATTTCCAGTTACCTTTACGCTCTCCATTACAGGTAGCACATTTACAGCCACACTGTATGGGTATGTTACAAAATGTAGAGAGATGATTATCTATGCATTTAAAACACTTAGCCTGGCTGTGACTGTGATATTTTAACCAAAACCTTTACACAGTTTATGAGTTATGTTTTTCTTTTATTGCCGTAGTTTGATTTTTATTTCTCAGAATAACAAAATTTTTATTTCACATACATCTTTATTATTTATTTTAGATAATAGCTAGAAAAAACATCTGAGAGAGCTCAACTTTTATTTAAAAACTAGGGATGATTTCTTTTTTATATTTTGTTACTTACCCCCTTAACATGGCCTTATAGATTTATAGAATTTTTATAAAACATTTTTTCTGGAAACTTAAGTAACTAAACTCAAAATTTAATTTCAAACATATATATGTAAAACCACTTTTACAAATAATTTAATCTTTAATATAAATAAAGAGTAATATATTTTTTTTTTTAATATTCTAGAATGAAGAAATCAAATTTAAATTTTTTTAACTACTGAGAAATTGTGCTAATATTTAAAACAATGATATTCTTTTACCAAGGAATTTCCAAATATTTTTAGAAATTTATTTTGGTTGACGTAAGAAGTTCAAAGGATAATAAATTAATTAACATCAATTAATTGTCAAGATAAAAATTGCTGATGAGTGAGTTTATCTGATCTTTTAATTTACAAGATAAAAGAGGCCTAACTGGGGAATTATTTACTTAAATTAAAACAAATAATATCATCACTTAACCAAGGACCTGCCTTACAATTACAAATGAAATAAATAAACCATAACGTACAATGAAATTGATAATAAAAATAAATCAAATAATACCAGTATTTACCTTAATAACAGAACCATTGATTTGGGTTGATGAATTAAAAACTATGATGGATTAAAGATCATTCAGTTAAACTGTGTGAAATATATTTGCATATTTGTATCTAAAAACAATAATTTAATGTGAATATGTTTTTTTTTCATTGCTTTATATGTTATTGGTTATATTAATGGAAAGATGTAACTTTTTTTTCCCAGAACTCGAAATATGATTCGAAATTTGAAAATATCAATGGAAAATCAATAAACAATTTATATTTCTTTTTATAAAATATAAATTTCTTTTTAAAAAAGGTTACTTAAAATAAAGGCATTGCGAAGGTTTTAACAATAGGCCCAGCATTCAATTACTAAAATATTCTTAATTATCTGAACACCAATAAATTAAACTCATTTTCAACTAATTATGTTCAAAACGTAATTGAGCAGAAAACTTATCCTAGTAAAACAAAATGTTAAAATTCACATTTATATAACATAATATTCTAAAGTTATGACACTCAAACGTTTGTTTTGAATATGACAGATAAATTTATGATCTTAACAGTAATTTAAATTATAGCAAAGTTATGAGAAATAGTCATGAGTTCAGTAAGTTGTAACATAATTTACGAGAATTTCTTCATTATTTTGTATTTCGTCAATATACCACATGTATTAAAACATGATCATTGCCATTACTTCCCTAGTTATGTTTTAACGAACGTTCAAAGGACAACGAACAAATTTCATGAGCTAAATTGCATCTATTGTTTAAGGAACAAAGAGCTGCCTACAGCGTTAACCAGATCTATAACACGGACAGCAAATTGGATTTTATTTGTAGCGGTATTGTCGGTTAAATATAATGGGTTTAGCAAGGAAATAAATTACTTAATGAAAACTAATATTATTATTTCTAAATATTTATATATTATATAAAAACAGATTTTGTTTATTAATTTAAAACTAGTATTTATGAGATAAATATTAATTAGTAAATAAAATTGTGTCATGTAGTTTGGGTTATGCTGGTCAGCCGGTAGACTTCTGGGCGCCCCGTGAAAGCTCTAAGAATTTAAATTGAATATGAATTATTGAAAATAATTCTGTTTTCAGAAAACGTAAATTAGTATGTCTAAATGTTTGATTGTAGATACATTTAAAATTAATTATCGGCGCCAACAACCGACCAGCCCCAATAGTAAACATATTTACGGGTGGAACCGAGTGCATACGATCCATGTAAGTCAAGGCGATGGAGGGACTCTGTATGTTGTATACAGTTTCAGTAAAGCACTAGTATCAGCCCTAGTTTAAAATTAAATTAAATTTACTGTATTTAATATTTGTCCGGTAAATTTTGACTATAGCAGAGAAATGTCTTTTAAAATGTTGGCATTTAAAACATCTATAATTAGATTTAAATATAAACTTATCTACATAATTTAAATAATAACACTGAACAAAGATTTGAGAGTAGAGAAAATGTAAAAAATCTTTTTTTGTGTTTTTTGGTTTCAACCAACTAATTGTGAAATTGGTGTATTCACAAATGCGCTGAATAGCTTAGGAAATATATTTCAGTTACGAATGTTTGAATCTCAGCCACCAATCCAAGCTCACGCGATACTTCGTTCTGCTAGCAGCAAAATTAGTTTTGCACATCGGCCTTGCAGCCTCGGATCAGATTACCCAAGTGGATATAAACCATGTAGCAATGTAGTTAGAATTTATTATACAAATTATATCTGCTAGAATCCATGAAATACGTTTTAGTAAAATTTGTTTGCCAATCCAAACGTAGCAATTTCACTTAAATTTGTCGACGCGTTTCGGAGTTCCTCCATTGTCGAGACCTATTTCAGGATCCAGTACTGAAATAGGTCTTGATAATTGTGGAACTCCGAAAAGCGTCGACAAATTTAAGTGAAAGTGTTACTTAAGAATTGGCAGAAAATTGTACTAAAACTGAATGTAGTTAGAATCTGCTATTACTAGTTATTCCAAAAATCTTTAACTCTATGTTAAAAGAATACATTTATTATAGGCATACAAACGCCTTTTTTCGATATGGTTGCATTTGCAGTTTGGAATTATTGTGCACATAGACGTTACCATAAAAACAATATGTAACGACAATATATATATATGACTGTTAAGTATATTATATTTATATGTTGTTCATATCTGTGTAATTTTTTTCCATTTCATATTATTTTAAATATATTTTTTGTATAAGTAGTTACAATGTGTTTTACTACTATTGCTTAAATCTCTTTACAGAATAAATGCGTAAGAAGACACCAATAACTGGCAATCTTAAAATAGTCATAATTACTCTAAAAATATGCCTAAGAGGTAATGCCCTCTTAGTAATTTTTCACCGCCCAATAGAGGTTTCCAACAGTACCATAAGTCTAGTTACGTACAGTAATGTGTTAAGTATTTGCTTTACTACAATGTCGGTGTATCAGGCTTAGCATCGTTGTAATTAAACTGGGCTTTGTGTCATGCTATTATATACTACAGTGAATATGAGAACATGAGTGTAAGTTAAATACATCACTTTTGTCTTGAATATGCTTTATTAAATGTATAAAAACTATAATATGCAACTTTAAATCCATAATTATTTATGAAAACGTAAACACTGTTTATTATACACCTTATGATAAATTAGTTGTAAAAGTAAGTAGATATCGAATACTAGTTTATTCATAAACTCTTTTTGTAAAACGTTGGTTCCATATTGCATTATCCAGGATCACTCACCGAAATGCAAACAACAGAATTGGAAGTGTGTCATTATGTAGTGTATATGCAATATACATTAATATAATTAATACTTGTTTTTAATATTTACTACAGTAACAATTAGAGCAAAAGTGTTTCCATCGAAACTTTTAACTAAACCGGACACTTCTCCATCTAATCAGAACCACAACTTGTGAAAGTAAATAAACTTGTAATTTGTTTCTACCGCAGTTTAACTCAACTATTTACTTGCCCTTCAATGTCTTGTGTAAGTTTAGACAGGCAACAATATTAATACAATTGAATGAATTAATGAGGTTATATTTTGTGACTGTATGCCACAATTTACAATAGATTATTTGCAAAATTGAAACAAATAAAGTTAATTTAAATACTTATTTTAAATTTTTAGAAAACGAGTATCATTTTAATATATACTGTACAATTTATTTTAACCAATGTATATATTTCATGTAAGCAGACTAATTTGATTTTAAAGCTATATTTTGGTTGGAGTAATTAAACTTTAGGTGAACACTGATGTCAACGAGTTTTACATAAATATTCTGTTTAAGTGAGAAGTATCTGAGCTAAGCGAAGTATTACAGTTAGCCTTTCAACTGTTGTGCATTTGCTCCAACGTCCAATACATTGTATTCAGGTTAATTTGAATAGCTTAATTGAGTTCCATGTTTATTTTTGCATAATAATACCGCTAGTGGTTTACTCTAACTGTTCAAACTGTTTATTTATATCTGAATTTAGTATATCATTTGGATAGACAATATTATCTGTTAAATAGTTATCGGTTTGATTAAAACATTAATATTTTATATAGAAACAACATTATTAATTCTATTATTTACAAGTTTAAATATATGTTCCATTTATTCTTCAGTACATTTCGCTCTTGATACGTATGTACGTATTTATTTACATGTGCATAAATAATTTCAATACTATTTAAGCGATTTCAATTGTCTTCTTCTCTTAACAAGTTATTGTACTGTACTTACTCTTTAGTAAAACATAAGTAGACCTCACCCATAGCTGTAAAATATGCAACGATTGTTTAAACAATAACATATTTTAATTAATAACTTATTTCAAAACTATTTTTTCAAATATGTACCGAACAATTTTTTTCTTAAAATCGTTTAAAGATTAAAAGTAAGAGTTGATTAAGATTTATATTCTTAACCATAAGAATATAAATACAATCAAACAGCATTTGTTAAAACTAAAATCACATTTTATGTATAAACTACAATATCTTAATTTTATTTATAAATTATACCTCCAAAATACTCTAATTTTAGCAAATAGTATGTGCAATATAGTTTGTAATTATTTAATGAAAACAGAACAAATTTTACTGTGTTAATTTAAACGAATAGTGATGAATCGGTTAGTAATAGGTTTATAATGATTAGTATTTTTTAATCGTATATGGGCTACCAACTATTAATTTAATGTTGAAACTTACAACTTAGATAAAATTAAACTATAAACATTGAACTATAAAATATTTAAACGATGACAAAATCATCTTAATAACTTGCAACTTTTCTTGGGAATGAAAATATTTAATGGACCTAATATGAAAAACAAAAAACACTAAAAGTTAATTTTAATATTGTGGAAATTACAAGTATCAAAGTAAAAGCTTTAGTTATAAGATTGGTGAATACAGAAAAAATTATTAAAAAAATTTGTTAAAATTATTAGGTCTTGAAATAGTATTCTAGATTCGGAGAACTAATAAGAATAAAGTGCAAAAGGACTGACCAAATTATTTGGGTAAATTGAGAAATATTTTAGTATTTATTTAGTTAACTAAATAATTAAAATATGAATAAAAATATAGCTATTTACACACGTTATGTTAAAATAAAAAAATAATATTTTTGCATTCAAAATGCTGTAAACTATGAACATTAACTTATACTACTGAGCTAAATTATTGAAATTGGTATGTAATTTCTTTCAGCATATAGGTATATATGTATATCTGCTTCTAACGATTTAATAACAATTAATTTCAGAAAACAATATGTCTTAATTTAGTATTTCTAGCAAGGTATACCTAACAAAGTATACCTAACAAAAATATGATTTCTGGATTACAAGGAAAGTTATAAAGCAATACGTAATCTCAAACGTAAAACTGAAGCAGTTGCAAAAGCAATACAGGACAACTAGTTTATGAGAGTTATTGAAAAGTATGACCTACTTCGGCTGAATTTAATATGAATTCGGTTCATGTTCAAATGGGATTTAGGTTGATTTTTAACATCAGTTAAAACAGGTTAAAAAAATACTTGCCAGAATTTAAAAGAAGTCTATTTTACTATACCATACATAAACAGTTTTTTTATACTTTACTTGTAAACAGATTTTGTTAAAGAAAAACACATTTTACATCTTTAAAAACATTGTACAAGCATTTATGGTAAAGTATGAATAATTATCTTAATTATTCCTAATTGTAATAGTACCATTCCCTATGAACTCACTTTATTAATTGCTTGCCTTTATTTATTGGCATTTATCTAAATCGTATTTTAAAATATAAATAACTTCTTCAACACAATAGAGTCTATTATTTTAATTCTTGTTATATATTTTCTTGCTTAGTACTTATTTACGGTTACAAAACAATTTGAAATAATTAAGATTAAAACGTGGAACCAAATTAGGATTAAAACCACTGGCATCAATGTTTACATTAGTTTTGAAATTCAAACATAAACATATATACGACATTTATAGATATATTTTAAATTATTTTAGAATAACACGGTAAACAAGAATAATTTGTATATAATTTTGTCAACATAACCTTGTCTCTTGCAACCTAACCTAAAACTGACAATCTTAATTCCCCAGTAGGAAATATAGCTTCCATCGGTTGGTAATATAAAGATAAGG